>CM034350.1:106396315-106495654 GCA_019925275.1 Mytilus edulis | reverse complement strand
CTCGCTCATCATAGGAAATTCTCGTTTTCTCGATGTAACTTTAAAAAAGATTGCTCAATTGTTACCTTTAAAACACATACGTAAATCTTGGTATATAAGTTATTAGTACTGCTAAGAATCGTATTGTCTGTTTTTAATAATTTCCTTAATGGCCATACAATGGGTAGTGAAAATGAAAAATAAAATAACAGATATCTCAATTAAATTAAAAAAATATATTTTTATTTAGTCCAAAAGCATTTATTGTAAGCAAGTTACAATGATTTAAATGTCTTAACTTTTACTTTATATGCATTAAAGGTAGATAGGGTGTCTCCCCCCATCTTGGATTTTGAAATACCAGAAAACAAGGTCTAGATCTTTAATAAAATGTGCAAATTTTTAGAGTTGTAGGTAATTCATGTGTAAGAACGTTCATTTCAATATCATAGAAAATGACATGTTTTATGGGAGGGTTGTGATCCCGCTAACATGTTAAACCCCGCCACATTATGTATCCATATGCCTGTCCCAAGTCAAGAACCTGGAATTCAGTGGTTGTCGTTTGTTTATGTGTCACATATTGTTTTTTTTTCGTTCATTTTTTTTTAAATAATTAAGGCCGTAAGTTTTTTTTCGTTTGAAATGTTTACATTGTCATTTCGGGGCCTTTTATATCTGACTATACGGTTTGCTGCTTGTTTAATGCCGTAAGGTGACCTATAGTTGTTAATTTCTGTGTCATTTTGGTCTCTTGTGGAGAGTTGTTTCATTGGCAATTATATCACATCTTCTTTTTTATAGTTAATATGGTCAATCCATACATAGGAAAACAGAATAATATCAGTGTCATTGATGTACTAGAAGCCTTTTTTTGTTATATATCACAGTTTTCTAATATCTTAGTACTAAAATTGTTAAAATGCTCTTTGATTGCATACATTTATACAGTTTTATAAATGCTTGTTGTAACCCTAGTGGGTCGATACTTCCGACGATGAACTATTAGTCCCTGTCGGTATCAGTCAATAATTCGGTAAAAAGGTGGCTATTACCTTTCTGAAATTGTTCATTTAGAAACTATTTAAAGGATAAAACGCCTTTCTCAAATGATATATTAGTGAACTAACTGGATCAATAATTCACTTACAGACATGAAATGATATGAGTGACTTAGTCCAGTTTATACAACAATCAATTCCTTAAAAAAGAGGTTCAATCCTTATCATTCTTAAAAATTTTAGAAATATAATTTTCATTTTCACACCAAAAACCTCTTTTACACGTGAGTTGTATATTTCGGTCATTTAATTGGCCTAATACATGAATACAGTTTTTGATGAATGCAAATTCAAAGACATTTCCTTTCTCTTGTAAAACTAAACTACACAAATATCGTTTAATCATTCAAATGAATGTTTTGTGTTTGTTATTAATTTTTTTGAGGGGTTCATATTTCTTAAAAGAGACTTTCTTTATATCTTGTTCGTCTTTTAATTTGGTAGCTAAGTGTACAGAAGAGTAATCATAACCTGGCTCTGCTGGTGATTAGATTCTGTCACAATAAAGTCAGAGTACGTTGCATTTCTTAATTTAAAAGATGTTCAAAATACTTACTCGGAAGAAGGGCATCGATAAATAAAGGTAACAATTTTCATGACACAGTATCCCCAGTCACAACTATGAACATTTTAACAAAAGGAACAAATTGATAGAATTGCGTAGGGTACGTTAATAAGACATGAAAGAAACACGTGTTTGTTTATTTTTTATGTTGTGTAGTATTGATGGAAAATCGGAAACGCGTTAACATTCATATTAAGCACGTGTTTAAAGGTAATAGCACAATTAGCTCACTGAGAAACAGAGAGTCCAAAACAGTAAGAGGAACGCAGCATACCATCATTTACAATTTCAAAGAATAAAAGTGCATTTGATTGATAATTTCCAATTGAAAATCAGACGCTATTAGAGTGGAAATTCAAACCTGTTAAAAAACGTGGGAAACAATTTCACAATAAGTATACAGCCTATTTATTTATAGGTTTAAATGGCCGTCATTGACTTTAAATTCGTTTTTGTTTTTGGCAATCATGTACCGTGAAAAGAAAATGGGGGCAGGGGGATAAATAGCTGACCACACAATATATTTCAAAGTTTGACCTTATTCTTGTTAGGCAAATTCTTGAGCCTCTTTCCAACAAAAATCTTATTCAAGTGTCTTACGTCTTTCAAAGTTTGTTCTGGGTCAACTTCAATGCATGACATATTTGCGAATGAACAATGAAAGAGAAAGGAAGCATTCAACTCCATTAAGGGACTTATTTAGATTTTAGTCTTTACTGGTTAATTGACACTCAAGGATTCTCTCTTTGTTGATATTATTCACAAGTTTGAATTTGTTTTCAAAGATTTCTATAAATACAATCTGTGTAATTTTAAATCAAACCGATTGATTTGGTTTATTCTTTAATTGAAGGTTTCTGTGTTGTCTTTTTTATTCTATTGTATAATGACGTAGTCAACAATCTTACATGTGAGTCAATACGGTTGATAGATGCCTACACAATCGAGAAAGTTTTGTACAACAGTCACTGTTTCACTCATTTACATGTCTACTTACTCATTTGACATATACATACATTGTACATATTAACACTTAAGTATCATCGAGGCCCGTGGATTGATCTCAATATCTGTTCATATTTATCTATAGTGTTTTTGCAGTTCTAACTATGACGTGTACCTTAACCTCCATTTAAAAAGTAATGTAAGAATACATAATATCCAAACTAGGTGAAGGGAGTAGAACTGGAAAAAAATCGTTAATGAGGGGCAATGACTTTATCGAAACTAATTACGACCGCAGTCATGTTGACTCATTTGAAGATTTTGTCTCGGGTATTGTATCGGTATTTCCTGTTTCCAAATTCTCTTTAAACTATCTATCATAGTTTGCAGCAAACACGGATAAAATTTCCGTTAAGGACATTGATTTCTACAAATCTATTTACTCATTTGACATATACATTGTACATATTGACACTTAACTATCATCGAAGCCCGTGTATTAGATATTTACAATAATTGTCTGACTGGAGTTCGAGTACAAGTAAGATTACAAATCATACAGGTATAGTTACGATACTGTTGTCAATTCATTAAAGATTGCATATTTTGGCGTTAATATTGATTCACTTATAGGGTCTTTGCATCGGAACTAAACACATTTATTAAAAAACCAGTTGTTGGCATGACACGGGCTATGTTCTTCTCATATATGTTATGATGGTATGTTACTAAAACCCTAACAGGAAGGATTGTGCCTGATGTTCATATGATGAAATCATAATCTTTCAGTCAGTTGAATTGAAGTCTAGAGCTGGCATGTCAGTTAACTGCTAGTAGTCTGTTGTTATTTATGTATTATTGTCATTTTGTTTATTTTCTTTGGTTACATCTTCTGACATCAGACTCGAACTTCTCTTGAACTGAATTTAATGTGCGTATTGTTATGCGTTTACTTTTCTACATTGGCTAGAGGTATAGGGGGTGGGTTGAGATCTCACAAACATGTGTAACACCGCCGCATTTTTGCGCCTGTCCCAAGTCAGGAGCCTCTGGCCTTTGTTAGTCTTGTATTATTTAAATTTTAGTTTCTTTTGTACAATTTGGAAATTAGTATGGCGTTCATTATCACTGAACTAAAATATATTTGTTTAGGGGCCAGCTGAAGGACGCCTCCGGGTGCGGGAATTTCTCGCTACATTGAAGACCTGTTGGTGACCTTCTGCTGTTGTGTTTTTTTTTCTATGGTCGGGTTGTTGTCTCTTTGGCACATTCCCCATCTCCATTCTCAATGTTAAGCTATAGGAGCGATCTCAAAATAATGTGTACGCTTAATTAATTTTATCGGGTTCAATCTTTGTGTGGGGATAGGGCAAAACCTTTTATCAAATTAATTAACTTTTTTTTACTCTGACAAGATTGGTCAAGACAATTTATTACAACTTAGGCACACGTATGGCTGAAGTTTAGAAAGTTTTTTCGTTTAATCTCGCTAATAGATATGACAAAGGTTTAGAAACTTGCACAGTATTTATTGCACCATTTGTATGATATTTTTAAACCGATAACGTTTAAAAAAAGTCCTTTTTTCAGTTTAAAAAATAGTTCTTTCATTACTGATGAATTATTTAAAAGAGAATTAGATAATACTATTGTTCAGTTTTTTTTTAATTTATTTTTTGGGGCTATTTGTTTCCACTGTGTATAGTCTTGGAGAATAATACGGAGCCCCTTACAATGTAAGTGCTATTTAAATATACATATTTTCGTTTTCCTGATATTTGATTTGGTGCGAACCAGTTTGAAAAATCGTACGCACGTCTTTCAAAAGTGATGCGCACGATTTTCAATCTCGCGTGCAAGTTTGTATAGAGTCAGCTAAACTTTGTTTTAAAGTCATGCGCACCAGTTTTTAAATGTCAACCGAACATATTTATATTTACATTGCACTTAAGGGGCTCCGCGTGGTAATGCATACTCGTGTTTGCATTGATTTTGATAAGAATTAAAGAATATATGCGAGTTCCAATGTCCCCCGCGATTCAGATATTTTACCTGTCTAGGGGCACTTTTATAATTTTGCCATTTTGTAGTTTGGTATTGTCGGTATGTTACTCCCTTTTCACTCGATTTAAGAGATTTGAATAGTGATTTTAAATTTGAATCGATATTTAAAATTTAAATTACCGACAATTTTCATTAAAATTTAATCATTTCATGCCAATGCCGAAATAAAAAACATGTAAGCAATTGTTATTTACAAGTATGTACTATTACTGTTTGCATTTTTCTTTCGTTCTGTGCTGCCTTTAGGTTCTCATGAGTAGACAACTAAGATTGTCTTAAAATAATCTCATCATTTTGTAATTACAAATTCAGAACATTCTTAAAGGGCGAAAGATACTAGAGGGACATTCAAACCATAGATAGAAATAAACTGACAACGCCATGACTGAAAAAGAAAAAGACAAACAGACAAACAACAGTACAATAGACACAATAAAGAAAACTAAACACTTAGCAGCACGAAATCCACTAAAAACTGGGGGTGATCTCTAACTTTGTCTTCATATTTATACAACTTTGAATTTGCATAGAAGTGTCTTTAACGGCTTGATAAATATATGTTTGAAAAATAATTCTATTTTATTCCATACCTTTAAAATCAACCATATTGAGAAGATATTGTCATCCTTGAAATACACTTGAATGTGTACATCTATTCAAATTGAATTTTGTGTCATTGACGTATTTCCAGCATTTATTGATATTCATATCTATAAAAATTGTTGATTGATAAAAAGGTTATAATACCAATGTTTAAGATGGCTCAGGACTTTCGATTGCAATCACTGTTGCAAAGTCATCCCTAATCTGTATGACGTCATGTCAAACCTATAATCTGTATGACGTCATTTCAAACCTCCTTATCTGTATGACGTCATGTCACATAAAAAAACATCTACTTGAGGTATATGTATATAATAAAGTGTATATGATATGGCTTTTTCAATATCACACACCGTATCAACCCTCAACCAATATAATCCCTCGAGCAGAGCTCTTGGGATTGTATTGGTGTCTTGGGTTGATACGGATGCGATATTGAAAAAGCCATATGATATTCTCTATATACATGGTGCAAAAAGATATGTCTGAAACGGATTTTTTGTAAGAAGATGTATTACCTTTTGTATAAAATGTCCACTCACCAATAGCACCCCTAGCAGTTGCAATTCCAATATTCTCGATTGCCAATAAGGTTGTCGAAGTCCATGTTAGAAAAGCAGACCCAGTAACCTGCAGTCCAAATCCAACATTGATTGTGTAGTCATTCCAAGTGATCCAAAACTCTACATATTGGTTACAGTCTACAATGGGGCCATTGTATACTTTCACAAGAGGTGGTAAGTCATATGACTTCCCTGCCCGAATTAATGAATGAGCATTACTATTTCCACCAAGCAGAATCTCGTGTAATGGATCATTTTCGGTTGGTCCAGACATCAATCCAACATAGGCATTATAACAAGCTTCCACTTTGAAAGTAATAAGTCTATCTTCAACGCGTATACCGCTATTAGACACAATTGTGTAGGTTCTTGTATTTTGGGTAGAAAAATTGATTTCTTCTCCTGAAATATGTAAAAATTAATTTAAGTAGGTTAAGTTCTTATACCGATAGGCAAAGAATACCACAGATGGGTTTTAGTATTTTCGATATAGCTCTACTATCGATTACCTTTAGTTAATACATTATAAGCCTGGTATCTTTGATAAATATTTACACCACTGGGTCGATGCCCCACCCCCCCCCCCTTTCCGTGTAGACGTTTTGTCCCCGAGGGTATTACCAACCAATTAGTCACCACTTCGGTGTTGACATGAATATCAATTATATGAACATTTCTATAAATTTCCCGTAAAAAAGTATGAATTTTTCGAAATATTAAGGATTTTTTTTATCAAAGGTAGATAGCCGTATTTGGCACAAATTATTGAAATTTTTGGTCATCAATGCTCTTAAACTTTGTACTTGTTTGTTTGGTTTTATAACATTTTTTATCTGAACGTCACTGATGAGTCTTATGTAAACAAAACACAGTTTTGGAGTATAAGATTAGAAGCCTGGTACCCTTGAAAACTATTAGCCGTATTTGGCGCAATGTTTATAATTTATAGTCCTCAATGCTCTTAAAATTTATACCTCTTTGGTTTTCTAACTATTTTGAGCTGAGCGTCAGTATTGAATCTCATGTAGTCGTCTGTTGTATCAAATAAGCCTGATAATTATCTACTCTTGTTTAGTTCTTATGCTTTTAAATGTTTGAATTTCACGTTCCTTTGGAAGGTTAAAAAAATAATTAATTGTTATTTCATTAACATCAGTGTAATTTTTTTTTAACAAAAGTCTGAGGCCATGTTCACACCAAACGCCATAAACAGTAAATATGTTTACAATTAGTTATAGGTTAGACTATACTTGGTCATGTTTTATGAAGATTTAACCCAAGGCGAAGCCCAAGGCGAAGCCGAGGGCTTAAATCTTCATAAAACATGACCAAGTATTGTCTGACCAATTTAGAACATACTCACACTTTCGAGTGACCTTACAAAATAATACTTTCCCATTGTTATATTCAAACCTAAATAAGAGTTCACTTTTTTAATGAACTAAATGTACATGTAAAACATAGGTAATCATCATTTCAATGGATGGAATGAAATAGCTCTGACATAGTTTGTCAGGACCAATTATTTAAATTCAGACCATTCAACAGTAACACGAGTAAAGCTTACTTTCTATTGTTAAATCTACATGTACTGTTTTTCTCTGAAAAAAATCCTCAGCAGTCTGGCATTGTTTTCTTGAAAGAACCAAAAATACCTTAAATGTCAGGTATATAAATCAAATAAATACTATTTTTATCTATATCCTTATTCCAATTGTTTTTGTTTATTCTATACATGTGTACCATTAGAAAATGTATGAAAATTTGCAAAATTCTAAAAACAAATTGTCTTAATCTTTGCTCTTTCACCTTTAATCAGTATACTTTTTCCCATGGAAAATGCCTCAGGGAATTTTACACTTCGTTAGTGCAGTTATTAAGAGTTCATTTTCATAATTAACGGACATTGAAAAGCTATTCATGTATAGCATTTCATAGTGCATGGGAAACCATGTCCTATGAAAATTAAAGGGGGAAAAACTGACTTTTCATTGGACGAGAAGGGGTGAGTATGTTCTAATTTAATGTAATGGACACTATTGTCACAAACACATTAAATTTGTTCACATCTATACACCTTGGTTAATTACCTATACTTAAGATTTGTTCACACTTATGAATTATATGTCATTTAAATATTCATTATGTAGAACCGATTGCAAAGTTTTCGGACAACTTTTCTAGCAGTTAGGGAACAACTATTTCACTTTAAAAAGAGGAGATGCAAAAATATTTCGATCCCCAATTTGAAAAAAAAAAAAAAAATTCTGGTCATACAGATGATATTTTTTTAAATCTAAATCAAGAGTTTCCCCATACAATATAGTGTTAAATATTGAAAACAAAAGATATATTTTTGATTGCTAGCATCGATAGAACGGAATAAAACGGTCGCACACAAAAAAACCAACATACTCCCCTTTTATCAAAGTTAAATGGTTGCTCCTTTATGAAAGCCATTTTGATGATTTGCAGTAGTTTAAAGATATTAAAGATGTCTCAATTACGCATTAGAAAACGTAAGCTGCAGAAGCGTGCTTACAGACGAAGAAAACAAAGTGTTAAGGATCACTACATTTATATCTTTTTTTATTTTTTCAAATGTAATTTCTTCTCCAAGGAGTGTTTGGCATATGAAGGGGGTAATGGATTTTTTTTTATTCTAAAGTGTAATTTAACGGATTTGAGATATAGACAAATAATACATTTACTTCACCCTTTTTTATTGATGCTTTTATGAGTGAATCGTTGTTTGAGTAAAGACCAGTGGCAAATATTTCTGTGTTCGTCGAGTCGATTCGGGAAGACCTTTTCAAATGAATTAAGTGTTCGGCAATGATGCTGCTTTCAGACTAGGGAAGGGTACCGATTAATAAAGCTACGTAAAGTTTTTTTTATTTGATAACAAATGAATATTCAGTTTAAACGAATATTTATGTAAAGAACTTTAGTAATAATTGTTATAAATATTTAAAAAAACGTTTATTCCTTAAATATACACGGTAAAAATAATGTTCTTAATAGATATAGGAAGATGTGTTGTGAGTGCCAATGAGACAACTCTCCATCCAAATAACAGTTCATAAAAGTAAACCATTATAGGTCAATGTACGGCCTTCAACACGGACCCTTACACTAATACAACACCGAGTTTAGTTCAATGTGAACACGGCCTGAGTCATATATTTTACATAGTAACTCACAATCTCGTCTTTTAAAGGGGTATACACTATCGGCAAAACAAATCACATTCCAAATTGTAATTGGGTAAACAAATATCAAGTACTTAAAAATTACTCAACATAAAACATCGATATAAAATTAGGATCAGATATAAGCAGATTCAAGTAACATTTGGTCGCAATACGGCATTGAACAATGTGTGAAACCAATACTGTTTATCAACTGTCGAAGGCCCTGGCATGACAACATGTGAAACAATTAAAACGACAAAACCATCGGCCTGCTTTATGACAAATACTAACTAAAACAAATATGGAATATAACAATTAACGATTATAAAAAAATAACAGACTTCAGTATATTTGTTTAAGAATGATATAAACAACGAAGTCGAGAAACCGATACAAAAGTGGAGGGTGGCATCATTTCGTATCAAGGAGTTATTTAGTAAAATGAAATTCAATATCTTTCTGTTTGTTCGTGAAACTGTGTTCTTTTTTTTTTTTTTTGTCGATAAAAGAAATGACAGTACTTTTCCGAACTCATTCTATTTTTATCACACCTAAATATGTCCTTTCCTCTAACAAGTTCGAAATTGATTGTACATATAGATATTTCATACCGTCTGTTAAAAAAAGTATTCACAAATGTCCTAGCCCAGGCCTTGCGGTCATTAAATTTTCGAGCACGATTTTTGTACTCAGACTCAAGAATCAACCAATCAAAATACTGGATTTTGTGTTTTGAGCACTTGTTTTGTACTCGGAGTACTAAATAAAGTTTTATGACCGAGCGCCCTGGAATATACAAACTTTGGCATTAACAAGTATTAAATGAGTTTTTAACAATTACTACTAATGTGTTTTATAAGTAAATAGTACTTACCAAGTGCTTTGGAAAATAATGAAAATAACATGCACAATAAAATTAAGATATGAAGACTAACGTCCATCATTGTTATCAACTAAATGATACAGTATAATTTTTTCTTAGGCGAATTTGCTTTTGTATACAATTCTATCGAACCCATTGATCTCTTTGATTTGACTTCTGTGCGTTCATTTGTTGACTGCTCTCCTTTTTAATCATTAAACCAATTTTCATTTGATTTAAACATAAGTCATAAGAAAAATAAAATGTCACTCAAATTCTTTTTGTTCTCATATTTGTGTTGTCTAATTTTACGTTTTTACGATTAAACTCGCGTTCGAATAAGGTATCGTGCATTTCATATATTTGATTTTTACTAGGTAGGAAGAACTGCTGTCTTTGAACATATTGTAAATGAAAAACTATGATAGGCATTTTTGTTTTCACTATTGTACTGTCATGTTCAGAATGATGTCTTTATGCGCAAATTTCGTTTTCATAAATAAATTAATAAAACTAAGATTACACTATTACTGGTTTAGTTCAGTTAAGTTGGTTTAAGTTCTTGTGTTTAGAAATATAGTTTCTATCACTGCGTCGCACCGTAATACAATTTACCTGTTAACACAATGCAAAACGGAAATAATGTCTATTTCATTTCAAAACATATTTTTTTTTCAGTAATTTTACCTTTTCTCGGATGTGAAATAAGACGCATTATCATGGCGCAGATATTGCGCGTCTATAAATTTGTATATATCATTGTATGCACTTCATCTTATACCTCATCCAAAAAGGTAATTTGTCATGAGTACATCCACATTATATTGTATAATTTGACAATACAGAAGTGTGTTTTAAGGCGTACCGGTCATTCTTAAGTACCACAAAAAAAAGGTATCATATAATAAATCATCTTTAATTTCGATAAAAAAAAGTCAAATAACAAACATACCGAACCCCGAGAGAAATTCGGAACACAAAGCCCCTGATCAATTGGCAAAATCAAAAGCTCAAACTTACAAAAACCAAATTTGCTTACTTTTGACTTGGTGCAGACATTTTCGTATGCAAGAAATTGTGGTAAAAACCTGGCTGTATAGCCAGAAAAACTTCTCAAGTACATAACAGTTGCATAGAATAATCGACTGTCCTTCAATTTTGCTCCGGTTATTAAAGAGGAAATGTACCTTGAATAATATTATCTAAGTTAGTTAAGAAAGATTCCAAACCTTATAGTGGCAAACATACACATGGACATAATCATAATTATATATGAACAAAGGCAGGTGATATTATAAGGAACCCGGATTATCAGAGTATACGTCCAACCCGGAAATAATATTGTTATGGAGAATGAGTCAGAGTTAATTTCAAACTTATTCTTATACTTTTTTTAAAACCAATAGAATCTATTTAATATAATAAACTGCATCTCCTGGTCGTCTTTTCTTATTTTTGTATGAACCAGTGTACCGTCAGCATGTTCAGACACATATACAGCTTCTTCCGTCTAATGTTTAGACATTTACCTCGCATATGATAACAGTGGTCATCTCTATACCAGAATCTCTGACAAACGTTTCAGTTTCAATTGCTAATTATAAATTAGCCTCACGCAAAATGCAAACTTCACCCGCGTATGGTGTACATTTCTTAACACATACAATGTTCAAGGGCTTAAATCTATTACTATGACTTTTCAAAGAACAATTGGTGTTTGAGCAAAAAATATCTCGTCTGGTTTCTCAAATACTTCAAGAGAATGTACCAATACATTCTTGATTGTATGTTTTATGACGTGAAATGGTATTAATACGTCTTGCTATCGTGCTTTTGACTTAGGCATTTTCGGTACAGGTGAGTCCTGATGTGTGAATTCGATGCAAGAGTTTTTTTACAGTTTTTTTTTTAAATTTGTTTATCCTTGTATTGATATTTTCTTTATTTAGTACTTTATCGGGAAAGTGTATACCGTATATGGAATGTCTTATAATATACAAATCTATATTTGTCTGCGTCTTTGTCAATATACTAATAAATGCAATCATCAATCTACTACAATTATCATGTTTGCGTCTGTGTAAGTAGAAGATTAAGAAAGGTATAACACCAGGACTAACTCACCCTTTGTCTTCAAACAATATCTGCACCAAGTTAGGAATATAACTTTCGTTCCGTTAGCTGAAACATTTGACTTTACACGTTTTTTTTTACCTCATTTTTTTAAATTGACTTGGAGGCATGTCAATCTGTTTTTACGTTTTTACTTTATTAATTCTATTGTTTTGTTTTTTTTAATTTTCTAACGTTTGCTAGCGGTTTTTTTTTTTTAAGAATATGTTGTTTTTTTTTAATTTCATTTCTTTACGCAGTTTTGTATTGACGCATTTTCTTTTTATAATATAGAATAGTTTCTTTTTTGAGGACTGCAATATTCAACTTTTAAATACATGGTTAGATTGTTGTGTTTGGAAGGACCACATCCCATTTAATAAGTATGATATAAAAATATCGAGAGTATATATTTAACTATGATATGTAAACGCCGCACAGAAATACAAAAAATAGAAAAACCGTGATGTAAATATTCAAAGCGTTGAAGAGATTCTGTGCCTTCCATTACCATTTTAATACTTTCTATTGAATGTCGTTGAAAATTACAAATTATTTAATCAATGGCTGATTATACCCTCTTACCTATCTTTAACAAAAGATACATACTAATTATAGGAAATTAAGGTATTTCAGTAAAACAAAAATATTAATGATAGTGGAAAATAATAACAATCAACGTTAAACATATTATGCATGTGTGAAAATGAAATAAAAGAACACTTGAGAAAACAAAATGTTGATTTAAAATTATAGCTGAAAGCAAAATGCAACATAAGTCATTGATTCAATTTTTAATAAAATCGAATAATTTTTGTTTATCTTGCTTGATATAATACAATTTGATATATATTAGATAATACCATAACTGATATTCCTGTCAAGATTAATCAATATGGGAAATATGTTGAATGATATCAAAAGATATAATCCTTTGGTCAAAGAATCCTACTTGCATTTTAAATTTTGAATACTGAGTCTCAACGTAATGTCTAGAGATATCCTCAAGTTTTTATCCCGACAGCTATCTGAAGTCAGATTATAGTACCCTTGGAACCTGGTCCACTGCTCGAAAGTAGACGACGTATTGCATTGGTCAGGATGCAAGGCTTAGTCCAGAGGACTTATGTTTAATATAGACGTGGCAATTCACAAATCAACTGTCCTTTATGATAAAGATTGGCGTCCAATTGCTGTCGAAACAGTGTAATATATATGATGACATTGTAATAGTTTTAGGACACAGCTACACCAATTTCAGAAAGGTAATGCACTTCAATGTGGAAGCTGTGGACAAACTATTTACGGATATCGTTTTAGTCATACACAATAAATAATTTAGTTGTTCTTAGTACGAAACAGATGTGGAAATGTATCGTCATACCAGACGTTTATCAATGGTGTTATATATTAAAAAAAAAGTAAGACGAGATATAGCACAAAATAAGTGAACAATAAATAACAAAAATACAAATTGTATCAACAGGAAAGTACGATTTGAGATATTTCAGTTACTGAAAGCTAACTTCTGGTAAAAAACAATTGATATTAAAAATTCTGCCCAGACACTAAAATAAACTTAAACACATTAAGTGTATTAACGTAATGGATAGTCACTGAAGACATGACTTACGCAATTCCAAAATAAAAAGTATCGACAGTCAGTAGGAAAGCTTGGAGTTAACCTTTTAAAAAAATATAATGTTATATATAGATGGAGAAATTATTACATAGAAAATGAACGTGGATGTATAATTATACACCCCAAAACATGTTTGAAAAGAATACAAATTTAGGTTTCAATTTGCTGATGACAAAATCGATAACTCTGCTTATTTAAACTTTATTCAAAGATTTAATTACAACATGGAGATAACCTTACAAATAAGCTTGTTTAAATGTTCAATAAGTTTACACGGATCACATAGTGATTTCCGCGCTTAAAGTACAATATTATCGTTAAATTTAGAATGTGAAATAAGTTTTCTGTAAGTACAGTCAAATTAACAAATCAAATATATGTATTTCTGAAATAATTTGGTAAAAGTTTTAGATTATTTGTGACGAAATTCCTGACTTAATAATTTACCAGTGATGCAATGTTTACATTCGTTAAAATCTATGACATCAATACACACATGGGCATATCAAACGAGTTGGGATATATAAATAAACTCATCATAGATATCAGGATTAAAATTTTATAATTACGCCAGACGCGCGTTTCGTCTCAAAAAGACTCATCAGTGACGCTCGAATCAAAAAATGTTTAAGGGGCCAAACAAAGTACGAAGTTGAAGAGCATTGAGGACCAAAAATTCCTAAAAGTTTTGCCAAATTCAGCTAAGGTAATCTATTCCTGAGGTAAAAAAAGCCTTAATTTTTCAAAAATTCAAAGTTTTGTTTACAGTTAATTTATAATAATGCACATATCAATGATAACTCAAGTCAACACGGAAGTGCTGACTACTGGGCTTGTGATACCCTCGGGGAAATAAATCTCCACCAGCAGTGGCATCGACCCAGTTGTTGCAAATAAACTCATCATAGATACCAGGATTAAAATTTTATAATTACGCCAGACGCGCGTTTCGTCTCAAAAAGACTCATCAGTGACGTTCGAATCAAAAAAAGTTTAAGGGGCCAAACAAAGTACGAAGTTGAAGAGCGTTGAGGACTAAAAATTCCTAAAAGTTTTGCCAAATTCAGCTAAGGTAATCTATTCCTGAGGTAGAAAACCGTATGACGGAGTCAAAATAACATCGCCTTCTAAAAAAGAAAAATAACAATATTGAATTAAAATCGTCTCTTCTGTCGTACATTTAAGTATGGGGTTTTCCTTAGGTATTGAAATGTCTAAATCTAGAAAAGGATATATAACTACATGTACAGCTGTTCATGTTAGATTTTTTTTTAAAGTAAGTTCCTTTCGGTAAATCTCGGTTGTATCTTTAAAGTCTTTAGAAAACGCTGACAATGTATATAGAAAACAACTACAATGTTTCAAAATATTTTATTGCCTAATCTAATGCAACTGAGTCAGTAAACAGTATCAAATAAACGAAGATGTAATATGAATGTAAAGTATACATAAATTATGAGGAATATTAGTCAAATATTATAATGTAAAATAGTGTACTTGAATTGTTTCGATATTGTTACGGAACGGAATGGTCTCCAAGTAGAAAAAAACTATGCAACTTCATGAATAGTGCAAAGCAATTATAATTTAGGTTCAACGGTAAATATTCCGGAAAGATACAACAAATGGTAATTTCAATAAATACTAAATACAATGAATGTAACTGTAAATGCACTGCGTCCGTACAGTTTGACTGCTGGTTTCAAAATGATACATATAAACGATATAATATGAATTACGTAATCTTACCTTATCATTACTACATGTAATAATGAAATTTGTCATGTAGTGAAATTAAAAAAATTAAAAAACAACACGTTTAATAATGTCTTGCGTCCGAAGCGCTTTTCTGGATTTACCTTCACCAGGAACGCTCGAAGCCAAACATTTGAAATCCGAAGATGCATAAGTACCGAAACCGTTTAAGAGCTATATGTAAAATAATATCTAAAATAAATAGCAAAATTCATCTAAAGCCAACTTTGCCTGAGGGATTTGAAACCTTAGTTTCTTAAAAATTTCATTAAAAAATATGCATTTTGACCGAGAAAGAGAACAGCTGTCATACTGACTTCCTAATAATTTTTATTAAGCGTTATAATGTTCGGTATGAATATATTAAGAAAATTACAACTGTAGACAATAATTTCAAAGTAAATGATGAATCATGTAAAGTATACTTTCAATATTTAAATGTTCATGTTAGCAAAATTATACAACACTTTGTCAGTTTTATCGCCTACTGAGAATAGAAATTCCTTCATACAGTAAATAGTGCTTTATTTTTCATTTAGCGTATAAAATTATACAAAGTGCAGTGTAAACGCCTACAAGGAATACAAATCATTTCCAAAAAATAAGTATACGTCATTTAGATGATTGATTGTACTTAAACATGACAATATTTATTTATTTTTTTATTTTTCAAAACCTGTCATTTTTATACAGTTTACCTAATTAAAAGTTTTGACAATTTGACTAATATCATAAATTTGACGACTTCGGCTGAGAAAACATCGTATAGAAATTTAAGCAAGATTTGCTAAGACAACGATAAACAAAGGCACTAGAAATAAATTCATCTACAGTAATGCAATAAAGGTTAATAACTTGCACGTGAATTTACAATTAATTTCTTTGATTAAATTAATGATATTTTGAGTGTGTATTAGAAGTCCTATCCACAATGTTTAAAAGCAATGTTGTAATTTAAAACACAAGACTGGTGCAGAAAATATTTTATTGAAAAATTATCCACTGTAAACGAATGTGGTTAGCCGAAAATCACAAGAAAGGGTGCACAAACCATTGTAATGTTTCCATATTTTATGTATTATTTTTTTGTGGGTTTATAGTTTTAAGTCGAAATATTGAAAATTTGTGAGGAATTTCAAAATGTACTATAATGACAAATCACCGCTTCCGTGCCTCATACACCCTTTATTTGTTATCGATTGTTCCTATCTTTCATATTTATTTCTCGCATTTTGTTTACAATAATAAGGGCGTTGATTTTCTCTTTCTTTGTTGCGTGCCAAATCCATTCATAACTAATTATTGAAAAAAAACTGTTTCAACCACAAACAACAAGTAAAACAAGTATGAATCTTGCTAGGTGAAGGTCGTATTGTGACCTGTAGTTGTTTATATCATTGTCCTTGTAAACTGGTAGACAGTTTTCTCATCGGCATTCATACCACATCTCCCTCATTTTTATATACTCTAACATATCACCTTAGATACTAGTTATCCTTTCCTTTGTACCAATACTTTTTCCTTCAAAACAATTATAAGTTAAAAATTAGAAAACTTACATTCTGCGTTCATCACATATTCTCGTTTTCTGGTGTCTTCTAGTATCAATATTAGACAAAAAAATAGGAATGAAAAATAGGAAAATCACAAAAATACTGAACTCTGAAATAAATTAAAAACGGAAAGTTCCTACTCATATGAAAAAATCAAAAGCCCAAACATATCAAACGAATGGATAACAACTTTGGTATTCCTAACCTGGTACAGGCATTTTCTTATGCAATAAATGGTGGATTAAACCTGGTTTTATAGCTAGCTTAACTTCTGTTTATACAAGATTAAAATTAATTATCTAATTACTATTACATTTTGTTATTAATATATTTTGTAATTTTTGCTGTTACTAATAAATGTTGAATAAGTAGTACAAATCTAATCTTGAATTTCATCCAAATTCTTTCTTAATTTTGGGAACTCTTTTTAGAAATTCAAATGTGACGTCACTTTTTACTTTGAGCGTTGCACTGGCTTTGGCAAACACGGATGTGTATTTTTGTAATGTATCCGTTTCCATTATGTAGCTAGTCACCACTTCATTTTAATCATGTATCTCTATTACATAGTCATTTTATAAAATTTACTGTTTCAAAAAGTATGAATTGTTCTAAATAATAAGGATGTTCTTGTCCCAGGTGAATTACCCTGGCAGTATTGGATATAACTGTTTGGAACTTGTGCTCCTCGGTGGTCTTCAGCTTTGTACTTGTTTTGGCTTTCATACTTTTTTCATCTGAGCGTCGCTGGTTAAACTTGTGTGGAAGTGGCGCGCGTCTGGCATATCAATTTTTTAACCTTGTACCTTTTGTTGGCTATTATTCGTTTGTTTCTCTGTCCTATATTTTCTCCCATTTATTTGTATTATAGTCCTGTCATGTAATGTTGTATTTTAATGTTATAATTATGGCACCCTCAACGGAGTTTGGGTGACATATTGGTATTTTACGTTTCTTTTTATTTTTTTGTATTGTCTTTATTATTATTTTTCTTCCACACTTTTTTTCTAGTCTGGAACTCTGATTTGAATGGCTCAATGATGCTGGAAATATACCATAATGTTAACCACCATGTGAAGATTTGCAATTGGGTGTTGGCACTTTCAAGATGGCCGCCGTAACCATGGAAACAGCAAAAATGTCAAAAAATTCAAAATGCTTCAAAAGTGATGAAACTTCACAAAAATATTGACTGGCATGTGCAGATATGATATTTGACTTTGGAATTTTCAAAATGGCTGCCGCTCGCCTGGCAATGGTGGAAAGATACCATCCTTTATTGCGGGCAATAAAAATTCTAGTTAACATTGCCATTAAAGCGGGAGGTTTGGCATGCCACAAAACTAGGTTCAACCCACCATTTTTTTCTTAAAATGCCCTGTACTAAGTCAGGAAAATGGCCATTGTTACATTAAAGTTCGTTCATGTGCGTGTTATATTTTAAAGTTGTGTTTCTGTTGTATCGTACTTCTCTTATATTTGATACGTTTCCCTCGGTTTTGGTTTGTGGCCCGGATTTGTTTTTTTCTTTATCGATTTATGAATTTCGAACAGCGGTATACTACTGTTGCCTTTTTTCACAATGATAGAGAGATGTTATTACTTCGTGCAGCGAATTAAAGCCTTTGTAATATTTTTATGTCTTACTATGAACAGTACGGTTTGCGTGAAAGCGAAGATATACAAAAAGGCCAATGGAGACAATAAAAAATCGCAAATTGTGGTCGGTCAGACATATGCAGGTCAAAAAAGAGTATACTGATTGACATTCAGTCTAAGATATATGATTTGTATAATCTTTTTTGGCTTTCAATTAGCTGTCGAAACTGCGAGTATTCTTAAACCTGTTTATGTGGTTTTTAGTTTTGTTTTGAATGATACGAACACATTGACAAGCACGGTTTGTATTTTTGTTAGATGTTTTCTGCTTTGAATAGATTTGATAAGTTAGTCCTTATGAACTGATTTTAATGTTGTACTGCTAACACCCTATGTCCCTGGTTAGGAGAGGATAAGCGCCTTAAACATGTTTACCCAACCAAGTTATATACGTGCCCACACCAAGTCAGGACGGCGCTATTGTGCCATTACGGTTAAACAAAATGACGGAGAGGCCTTGAATCTGCTTTGAATCCGTTACCACTGTTAACTCTTATGAAGACAAAACGCGGGTCTAGTGCACAATAGTACATTGTATATGCCTGCTAAGTATATCTTACTCGTATGTGTGCTGAAATGTATAAGTATGTTGGTCATTTGTTTTCATAGTGTATTTTGTCAATAACTCAATATGAATGCCATTCTCACAAGAAATGAAATTATTGTACATACATTTGTTTAATATATCGAAACACTCTTTCTACATAATGTTCTAGTACAGAACTCGTTTTCATTAACTTGAAAAAAAGAACTAAAAGCAATAAAATTATGTAAACAATGCATTAGTAGGGAACATGAATAAGTATTGTTACTGAATATATATGAATACAACATGTATTTTATTACAGGCACAACCAATTAGCATGATAAGTCAAAGAATAACACTGGTAACATAATTATATGTACATTGTACATCTAAAATACCTGTAAAGTACAACATTTTATCAGTAAAAATCACTAAAATACTGAACTCAGTGGAAAATTCAAAACAGAAAGTTCCTAATCAAATAGTAAAATACATCAAACGAATGGATAACAACTGTAATATTTCTGACTTGGATATATGCAAACGCAACAGTAATATACAATGTTTATTTATTGTTAATGCATTTATTTTCGTGGGTATCAGTTTTAGAGAATAGAGAAAAAAAAACGTTTCGTGGTAAACGTAAATCCGTTAAAAAATGCTAAATTCAGATACGCAATTCGTGAACTCGAAAAAAGTTTGAATTGTTAAAATCCTCGTTTGATCATTCTAGGTTAAAATGTTCATTGAAAACTTCGATTGTAATCGTGAAAAGAGACAACAAATTATTTGTTTGTTTTTTAATTTATAATTTTTTGTCGGAATGGTATGATGCATTCAAAATTCTATGATTGGTATATTATTGTAAACTTATTTACCTAATCATGGTATAATAAACAGTCATATAAGTAAATAAATGTCATAAACAATATTATCTACGGGCAATATCCCCGTAGTCAATCCTACTTTTTTTTAATCACTAGCAAAAAATCTAGAAAATTGGTATACTACGATTAGAAGTGAATCAACAGTATACTCTTTCTTACAAAGTTGATAGTGAATTTAGTGTCATATGGGCCTTTTATTTCATTAAACCAAAATGTTTTACATATGCTCATTTTATTCTTTTTGTCGCAAACATACATAAAATAGAAATGAAGAAGACGTGGTATGCTGATGATGCAATAAATCTCAACCAAAGACCAGATGGCAGAGTGTTTAAAACAGCTATAGTTCACCACAAAGCATACCTGGTACCTTTGATAACTATTTACACCTATTGGTTGATACCACTGCTGGTTGACGTTTCGTCCACGACGGTATCAACAGCACAGTAGTCAACACTTCAATGTTCACATATCAATAATGTGGTCATTTTTATAAATTTCCTGGTTACAAAACTTTGAATTTTACGACAAAATAAGGATTTTCTTATCCCAGGCATAGATTTCTTTAGAAGTATTAGGCAATTTTGGATCGTCAATGTTCTTCAACTTTGTACTTGTTTGGCTTTATAACTATTTTGATATGAGCGTCACTGATGAGTCTTATGTAGACGAAAGGGCGTCTGGCGCAATGACAAAATAATTGTAAAACAATGTAAAACAACTAAATAATAACATGATGTATGTACAAAACAATAAACATAACACAAATGTGATATACAGCACACAACGATAATAGAGATACATAAAGCATGTGACAGGGTTTGATATTTATGCGGGTGCCAACCCTTCGTTATCAGGGACATTGATGTCACAGCACAACAGACGTTAAAAGTATAAAAAATCATCAGAAAATATCTTAACTCGTAAGATCGATACAAAGTAGAAAAAAAGTGAAAAAATACAGACCAAACATATATATATGACAAAAATATATATTCGTTTATTTTTATAAACCACTGCAGATACTTAGGTAGACAGCACAACATAGACATTATACAATAATATAAAGGTAAAATGTTGTGGAAGTACACAATAATACAACGATACATATGTTGCAGAAATTAAACAATACAGTAGAAATACATAATATGTTTACATGTTAAAAAAGTGAAGGGTGTATCAAATGGAAGAGTATAGATACATGTACATCCGAACGGTTTAAAATACACTAAGCTTAGATCTGACATTACTCGCAGTTATTGACAGATAGTTAAAAGTCAACTGCAATAAAAACTTGTACTAAAACGTCATGTATCTTAGACTAAAATATCTACCAGTACACATCCAGCATCAAGATCGGTATTATAAGCTACATTGGGCGGGGGTACTGGCTGAAATTCGAATAGAAGGTGTGTACCATTCAAAAGATGTTAGACATATATCAATCTGAAAGCTTGTTAAAACATATATAATAATACATGCTTATAAATTCTTTTATGGCGGATAAAACAATGATAGTTTACAGTGGATTTGCGACAACAATTACATTAATAATGTTATTTCGCACTTCATTTTGTAAATCATTGACGAAACCTACAGTTTTATCAAATTTCAAAACACAATAAACACAAATAAATTGATCATATTGAATAACAGCAAGAATGACCCTTCAATGGTTGAATTTATCACCCATGAAGTTTTTTTCCAAATGAAAACCAGTTATTTAGAGTTTAAATATATAACGATTATTTTGCATTATATCGCACATGTGAATTACAATTAGCACGCGTTTAAATAATTTCACAGACCTAACAATTGAAGACCGGATATATGACTTTTGATTAGTAAAGCACTAATAAAACATGGGTAATCTGGTTGGAAAAAAGGGGAAATGAGCAGCAATTTCTGAGATGTAGATAAAAGTGAAAAGTGTAAAAAAACATTTAATTACAACTATGTACAAATATCAACAATTTTTTCGGCTTTTTAAAAATATTGCATTGTTGAATTTTTTAATTTTTGACAATTCTTTTATTTACATTAACACTATTCTAAAACTGTTATTAAATGTAACTTGGAGAATGGGTGGTTTCTTGGAGATGTTTTCAAAAAAAAGATATGTATCAAATGTGCAATAATGAATTAAAATGGCACCTTATTCATGTTATTAATTTCATGCATCTGACAAGTTTCACACTTTTCGGGATTTACCATGATGTGGAACGCTCAAAGCCGAAAATGAGTATGTCTTATTTCAATTGTTACGGGGGAGCAAAGGAAAATAATGAACAAAATGTACAAAATACTCTCTGTACCGCTATTATTTTGTACATACTAGCACTGTAAAAGTATTTGTATAAAAATTATCTTATACTTAGCCATTTAAAAATTCCATTGAACTTTAAAAGTCTTCATACACTCATTTAAATTAAATGTTTAAATAATAAGATTTTTATCAAATCATTTGAATTTATTTTCAAATTCGATACCCAGAACAATCTTACGATAAACAATGTAATGTGCTACTATGAAAGAGAACAGGAAACATATACTTTTCTGGTGCTGTTATCAGAACTGATCAAATATAAGCACTAATATTTATACTTATCGCAGTTTATTCACATTTTGCTATGTTGTTTTGTGTAATTTATTTCATTTCACACTAATCGAGTGAGATGGATTTTTTCAAGTCGAGTGGGAAAAAAGTTTGACTTCGTCATTAACTTTGCTTAGGAAATGACCGATACAGATTATTAATAGTCTTTTAAACACCATTTTTGTTTTCGTAGCTACTTATTAGTGTATGCTTGTCGCCTGTCAAAGAGATTTTACCTGAAGAAAAATCTCGTTTAAAAAAAAACTATCGATTAACTTAAAATTATGCAGGCCGATTCAGGGTGTTGGTACAAAATCTAGAATTGCAACGAAGGCTACAGATAAGATAAGAACCGCTATACCGACGCATCCTATGTAAAACGATGATTTACTCGAATCTGATGCGCTTATGTGTCGTCTTTTATATGATGATAGCGTCTTCTTATCTAATCTGAATGGAATAGTTGGGATACTAGTAGGTGGTTGGTCTGATAGACTGGTTGAACCAACATTTGTAGTCGACAGTTGTGTAGAAACGTCAGTTATCCGCCTGGTTGTTGTTTGGAAATTGTCTGTAACAAAAAAAAATATCTTAACAAAATTCTAAATTTACTAACAATTAAAAGCAAATTCCAAAAGTTAAGTAAAATTGTGAAAGTCCACGAAACTGGCAGAAACAAACGTTCGACTTTATATAAATCAACAGATAAAAGACCGGAATTTTTTTTGCCATATAACAGATACTTATCAGTTCAGTTTAATTACTTACATAGAGTTAACATATTTGATGTGTTAAGCTACACACAACATAAACCATTAAAAAATAATATCATATATTTCAAGTGCATTTACTCACAACAGTTAGACTGTACTGAGTAAAACATAAATGCAAAACAAAGTGATTCGATTTGTGCATTGCATTAGTATGGTTCTACAACAACATATCAATACCAAAGTCCTGTATTTTGTGCCGTGCACATTTCACAAAATTATCTGAAAATTATTCTTTTCAATTAATTTACGTGAAGCTTAAAGATGTAAAACTTTTAAAATGAAATAGTGCGACAGATAGTAATACACACATACCGAAATCAGAACAATATCCATGCAATTGATGTATTGGCAGCATATTTTTATATTTTAATAGTCATATAAAAGTAAAACAAAATTCCGAATTGGTTCGATAGCTAGGTAGCATATATAAGCGTTATTGAAATAACATTAATTAACAATTAGAGTTTAATAAAGGATACAAGTAACATACCTAACGAACGATTTAAATACTGTAGATATGTATTGTTAAAAAATTATAAACACAAATAGAAAAAACATTTCTTCATCATCAAATTCTTCAAATGAAAACGAAAAAAGTTCCATTTTTGGAAGAGATCATCGATTTCGATTATTGTTTATGACATATGAAAATAAACTCTAGGAATATCTAGCCCGTATATATCAATGGTGTTATGTAAAGTTGGAATTTTGTGTCGTTAAAATTTGCTTATCTTGAGCATTTCTGTGTACATTGTATATATATATATGTGATAATCATTTCTTCAAAAAATAAGATAAACTAGTTTACCGATATTTAAATATCAACGACTGATTGAGAGGGAAAACTGGTTTACCTTACAAAAACTTAGTTCACACAGTGTTAAAATGAAGAAAAAAAATGTATTACATGTAAGACATCATATAATTATATTTATTTACATGTTGGAATATGGTCTTGTGAAAGATTTTTTTTTCTTAGATTCAGGAATTGTTATATAATATTATTTCAAATTAGTGTGAATATCATAAATTTTCTACAATATCAAATAAAAGCAATAGTAGTTTACTGCTGTTCGAAAGTCATTTAACGATTTAGAGAAAACAAATCCGGGTTACAAACTAAAACCGAGTAAAACACATAAACTATAAGAGGAAAATAACAAAACAACAGAAACAATAAAGTGCAAAAAAGAACACACAGAAACGAACTATAAGATAGCAACTGCCATTTCCTGACTTGGTACAGGACATTTTAATAAAAAATAATTGGTTGAACCTGGTTTTGTGGCTAGCCAACCGTCGCGCTATTATGGCAACATTAAATTTAAAACGAAGATAACAACATAACATGATAGGAATATAGTAAAACATAAATGCGAGAACATTCAAACATGGGGATACCTGGATTTTGAATATTCGTTTTTAGTTGGTTATTAACCACCAGTGTATTTATAAGCTTTTAGCATTTACATTTTCAGGTGACTGACGTAAAACCTATCAAGCGCTTTGAACGCTCTTGGTTTAAAAAATTTCTTTTTATTCTTCTTTCACTTTATGAATTTCATTGCTTGGGGATAAATAGTCCTCGATGGTTTTATCATACAAAATCATGTCAGTGACAAGTTTTTAAATCAACTTAGAATAAGCTGGCATCAGATGATTATGTTCTTTTTCTGTTTGCTCTTCATAGAAGACATCATATATTGATATACACCTAACTTTACTTTCATAATTACAGTGCGGGCGATCTAGATAAACTTATGTCTCGAACAGAGATGTGGACGCAACAAATCTACGGAATGTTATTTTCAAATCTTAGATTATAAAAAAAGCAGACATTAAAAAAAAACTCGTAATTTGTAGTTTTTAATACACATCGACAGTGTTTTTAAACATTATTTGTTTTAAGAAAACCCAAACATCTTAAGAAACACAGTTATTCTGATAGCACAACTCAATCAATACATAATAATGCCGTAGCAAAAAGTAAAAACACAAAAATACTGAACTCCGAGGAAAATTCAAAAAGGAAAATCAAAAATCAAAAGGCAAAATCAAAGAAACGTAAAAATAAAGAGTTGTGAATGTGTATGAGATGAGTTCCCGGAAAAAAAACCCTGAATATTACAAACGTTTCAGGTTCAAAGTTTCCTAGGCTACATGTATGTCAAATGAGTTCGAAGAGAAGCAACCTGGGATTTGTGAAAAGATGTAATGTGAGAAATTAGTTGACATGAGCTTAGGAAAACAATAGATATTTTGAAACTTAGTAATTACTTATATGTAGTCAATTTGGTTAAATTTATTGCACGATTCAAATCATATTCATTTCAAACAAATGCAAATTTATGCAGAAACGTACGACGAATAGTGATGTTCGAAACTGCACCTTTTAGTGAAATAGTCTTAATAATAATAATAATAATAATAATAATAATAATAATAATAATAATAATAATAATAATAATAAAAATCTTTTTATAAAGAGAGTAGCTCATTTGAATTAAATAGATATAGGAAGGTGTGGTATAAGTGCCAATGAGACAACTCTCCATCCAAACACATTTCCAATAAGGCTCTCTAAATACAAAACAACTATATGAATAAAAAATAATTAATCTTCTATCTACCAACATATAAATAATAGTAACAACAACATCATTAAAACTACCACGTATTGTAAACATTGTAGCTTAACTTATGAATTTCACACTTTTAAAATATAATGACTTGTAAAAGTATTTGAATGCAGCTATATTTTTGATTTTTAAATTTCACTGGGTAGTGAATTTCACACTTTTGGACCACAAAAATAAAAACTTGATTTGTATAATGCTGTATTTGATTTAGGGACAATACAAATATCTGATGACGAAAGTCGATTATTGTACGACTGTTTACTATTTGCAGGCACACTTAGATTGGATAAATATTTGGTGCCAGCTCATGTTTTGATTTAAACATTGATAATGCCTTGTTGTAAACTACATGTATTCTCTTAGTAACGGAAACAATTCCAGAATAATTAAATAATTCAATAGATGGTTTACGAATACTGTGTTCGGTAATAATAATTATAGCTGCCCTTTCTTGCAATTTTAGTAAACTGTCAAATAAAAACTTGTTACAGTTTCCCCATACTGACCAACAGTAATCCAAATATGGAAGAATATACACATTGAATAGAATAGAATTTGTTGGCCATTAATTAATATATATGCAATGTGTCACTGCACATGATAGACAGTTTTTTGTCTTGAACCTTTTCACATTGTCTTAGTTTTGGACACATTAACATGATTAACTGACATTTTGTTTTCATCAACCCAATGACAGATATTTTCTAATACAACATTGAGTGCCTGACTTATATACCTTTTGTCTTTTCCAGTAGTAGAGATAGTACTATCATCATCAAAAAGATCAGAATTATAATAAGGATTACGTTAAGGCAAATCATTAAGAAATATTAAGATTACTGTAGGACCTAGCACATACCTTGTTTATAAAATGTCCACTCACCAGTAGACCCAAAAGCAGTTGCAATTCCAATATTTTGAATTGACCACAAGCGATTTCGACTTGTCCATGAAAGAAAAGAGAACCAGCAGTCTGCAGTCCAGATCCAACATAAATAGTATAATTATTCCAAGTGATCCAAAATGTAGCATATTTATTACAGTGTAAAACTGACCCAGCTATTCTTTCGACACATCTGGTATTTCATATGACTTCCCTTCTCTGATAAATGAGGCTTTATTGAAATCCCCATCAAAAACAATCTCGTATAATTGATCATTGTCGGTATGTCCAGAAATGAATCCCATATATGCATGATGACAAGCTCTCACTTTGAAAACGATAAGTCTATCAGTAACGCTGATACCGAGATTAGACAAAATTGTGTAGTCTCTTGTGTTTGGAGTGATACCACTTACTTCTCTACCTGAAATACGGTAAACAGAGCATTCAAGTAAATTAGACAATTATCGATGTTTCAACGTACTATGATTTTCCCCTCCACTTGTTGGTAAAAATGAGGAGTTAAAAGCAATTTTATAACGTTAGTGGAATTACTTAAAAAATTGAAAAGAACTAAGGCCGTCTAAAAGAGCCTTGTTTCTCAAGGGTTACAAAACGAGATAGTAAAAATGCATATTTTGAAAAGGTAAACAAAATCATTGGCTTTCGAAATACAAAAAGACGAAACACAGTCGACGAACCAATGACGATTAAGCCAGAGTTTCTCAGTAAAAACACGTAACTAACTCAGAATATTTTTGATGTTCTCTTTAAAGGTTAAAGATGTAGACAAACATTTTATGTAAACACAGTATATGTGGATGGAACAAAGTAAAAAAATCTCAGATAGAACTTGTTCCTTCGTCACAACTATATTCTTAGTTAAAACGTTTAAACAGTATGTATTAAAGAAGAAAATACAACAATAAAGTATTACAATGTTACATGAAATTCAAATATGGGATTCGGAATATAGCCTTTTCTCTAGACAATCGAAATTGATAATAGATCTTTAATATCGTCTGTTAAAAATATATTCACTAATTTTCAAGCCCAGGCGTTATACTAACTTTTTTGTTTATAATTATAATTATTAAACGAGTTTTTGATAATTGGTAATAGTGTGTTTTATGAGTAGTTAGTACTTACCAAGTGCGTTGAAGAACGATAAGAATAACATGAACAATGAGATTAAGACACGTAGACTAATGTCCATCATTGTTTTCATCTGAATGATACAGTATAACATTGTCTTATGCGATGTTGCTTTTGTATACAACACTATCGAACACATTGATCCAAACGAATTGTCTTCTCTGCGCTCATTTTTTGATTGCTTTATTTTTAATCATTAAACTATTTGTCATTTTACATATATATATCATGTCATAAGAAATATAAAATGCCACTCAAATTCCTTTTGTTCTCATATATGTGTTGTCTAATTGTACGTTTTGGTGATTAAATTCGTGTTCCAATAACATGAATAAGGTATCGTGCTTTTACAAATGTTTGTTTTTACCAATAAGGTAGCAGTGCTGTCTTTGGGCGAATTGCAAATGATACACATTTGTATGGTAGCCATTCTTTTATACTGCCATTTTACTTTGATGTGTTTATATGCAAATTTCGTTCATTAATTAATTGATAAATGTAAGATTTAACTATTTCTGGTTAAGTTCAGTTTCAATGGTTCTAGTTCTTGTGATTTCTGATGTCGTCTCTATCACCACTTGGCTTCGTAATGCAGGAAACGTGTTCACCATTAACACGAATAAAGCAAACGAAAATAATTTAAATTTATTTCAACAAATAAAAGATGTTTCTGTAATTTTACCTTTCCTTACAGTCAGCCTCGGATGTGAAATAAGGCGCATTCTCATGGAACAGATATAGGGCGCCTGTCAATTGTTATATACATTGTCTGCATTTCAGCTTAAACCGTATAATAAAAGATCCACCTTCTATTGTACTATTTGATTTGACAGCCTTCAGTCATTCCTAAGTACCATAAACAAAAGGCGTCATATAATAAATAATTTGTGAATATCGGTAAAAAGGCAGGTAACAAAAATACCGATCTCCAAGGTAACGAAAAGTCCCTTATCAACTGGCAAGATCAAAAGCTCAAAATAACCAATGTTTTACTTGGTGCAGAAATTTTCGTATGCAGATTATTGTGGTTAAAACTTTGTTGTATAGCCACTACTTGTCTGACAGTCGCATAGAATAATCGATTGTACCTTCAATGTTTTCCGTTTTTTTTAAACGTAATTTACCTTTAAAAAATATTATCTTTAGTTAAGAAAATGCATGTGCTAAGTCAGGAATATGACAATTGTTATCCAATATTAGTATGATGTGTTAGATGTGTTTCAGCTTTTGATTTTGTCATTTTATTATGGACTTTCCTTTTTTGAATTTTCCTCGGAGTTCATTTTGTTTTAACTATTTTACTTTTTGCCAAAACTTTATATTGGAAAACATACACTAGGACAAAATCATCATTAAGTTATATATAAAGGCACATGACAGAGCCATTATTAGGAACCCTGATGATCGGAAATAATATTGTTATGGAAAATGAATCATATGTTATTTAAAACTTCTTATATACTATTTTAAAAACCAATGATAAACTAAAATTATGTGTGATAGCTTTAATGTGAACAACAAGTATCAAGCTGACAAAACATTGTATTGCAAAGTGTAAACCTAGTCTTTTGTAAAGTACCTCTGATATCTATTTTCTATGTTGTTGTTTTATTATGTGTTCGATTCAAACGTCTTGTTAATTGCACGTATTTGTCTTAGCAAAATTATTCAGCTGGTCGAGAAGCTAAATATTTTTTATTTTTTTAAATATCTGAACACTATTTTCTTATGTTAAATTAATTGTTGCAAGTCAATTGATATGCACGAATTCATATTAATTTGGTTTAATTGAATTTTAAAGTGAAATCTGGAAAATGAAGTCCTTGAACTATAACAAAACAATAGATAGAAATTATCGGTTCGATGAATATCTTTAAGCAATTCAAACATTTTTTTTAAACGATGGCTTTCAGAAACATTGTGAAGATGTATTATCTCACATGTTTAACAGCGGTATCAATAAGTATTGAATTTAAAAAAAAAATTCCAGATCTAATTAAAAATATTCATGTACACTCTATAGAATTTTAATCTTACTACGATTTAAACTACAATTTGTCATAATCGATTGGTAAACAGAGCTTGTTCTGCGACATTCGGAATCGTGCATACAATTTGTTTACTTAGGTCATGAAATATATTTGTGAATAACCACGCAGATTTCAAATACAGATACATTCGAGATTACATTAACTCTCAATATCAAAGAAAAGATCAAAACATTTATCAGACCTACTAGTTTCGTTGAATTAGTTATTTCAAGTCAATTGATATTCACGAACTCAGTCAAATATGGATTTTTTAGTGTCACGATATGATCAATTATTATTTAAGTGACAAGTGGCATAATCTTGAACTGTAAGTCTTTAAGAAGGTTTTTGAGTACGTGAACGAATGGCCCGGTAGACGTGCACTAAAAATAACCATAAGTACAGCAGCTGTTTGTTGAAATATCAATTCATCAATTGTCACTACTTTATTATCATCATACTTGTTTTCATCAATAGTATGCGTACAACATGACATTCGAAAGTGCATTAATAGCCCAAAATGTCTTTTTATCAAAATTTGAGAATGAAAATTTTGCATCTTTTTTATCAATTTTTACCACTTTATAATCTGGAATTTGTAGAAGAAAACAGAACATATTTTCACACTAAACACAGTACAGAAACTTTTGTCTGAATCATAGATAACCGTAACGGTATATGAACAAATGTAAAAATAATTGCAATTTGGGTACCCTCAAGTTTTGACAGGCTTTTGAACCCAAATTATTATTACCTTGATAAAAATCCTATGTAGATGTGTATGACTCTCAGTGCCAATGTAGACTTTATAATCGTAAACCAACATTATACCTTAATTCTGAACGAAAGAATCTACCTCAGGAATAGATTACCTTAGCCGTATTTGGCAAAACTTTTGGGAATTTTGGTACTCAATGCTATTCAACTTCGTACTTTATTTGTCCTTTTTAACCTTCTTAGATTCGAGCCTTACTGATGAGTCTTTTGTAGACAAAACGCGCGTCTAACTTAAATACATAATTTAATTCTGGTATCTATGACGAGTTAATTGAGATGCAAAGAAAGCGGAATACCGAAAATGTGTCGTTTGTAATGGTAAATATAATTTTACTCTTATTGAGGCATCCATACATTGAAGTTGTATCGATGTGCTAATAACACTATTAGAATTTATCCACAAAATAGATAACAAACAAATGCGGAGGTAGTGGCATGAATAAAGGCAACAGTAGTATACCGCTGTTCAAACTCATAAATCCATGGACAAAAAACATGTACCATGAACATCAAAAGAGAAAAACCGGTAGCTATGGACGAATCACCTGCCTTATGAATCCTAGACTTAAGGAGGTTCGCTACTCAGTTTCAAATTAACACCAGTATATATTGACAGGGGATAATTTCAGGAAGCAAAAGACAAAAAAAAATAAATAGGTCAATGTTCTTGTTTTCGAGATATTAACCTTTGAAATTTTGGCGGGAAAATATTTTCTCTTGATTTTTTATAGCTTTATCATTGGTGCTACTACTATCAAAAAAAGTAAGGATTTTATAAGACTTTTACAGATTGCTTATAATTATACATGTAAAAGATTTATAAAAAGAAAAATGGGGGTCAATGGGCAAATTGTTTTAAGGCACTCAAATGGATAACACCAGAGGATTACAAAAATCTGACAAAAATTCCAAAACATGACTAGCGAACATCCTTAAACTATTTTATATCGTTTAATATTTGTCAATTTTTGAAATCTTCTGGTGTTGATTAAACGGTCATGTATTTTACTATTGTATGTTTCGTTGTGTCAAATGCATGAACACAGCAAATATGAGAATTGCAACTTACATATAGGGACAAGATGTTTGAAGCTTTGCAGTCTATCTCATTCATACCAAAGTAAAAATATGTGAGAGTCGTTTTACGTGTACATTAATGTGTTTCCGATTAATGCATTTATATATGTCTAAAATGAGGGGGACATTTGTCTAGTTGATTTAATGTTTAATGTATAAAAGACGAAGTTGACATTAGTTTTTGTATATAGAAATAAGAAGATGTGGCATGATTTTTGTTGAAATAACTATCCATTAGAAATTGCCGGAAGAAGATTTACATAAATCATTACTGATAAACCTATTTTTGCCGATATCTATTTCACGTGGCTCAGTACTTGTACATCCCGTCATTGAGTTATTTTGTAATTGTGCTATAGTAATTCTTGTATTTTTGATTTTCGTTTTTGCTAATGCGCTTTGTCTATATACTTTTTTGTTTATCTGTCTTGACATATTTGCTTGTTTTAAAAGCGATAAGGATAATCATGATTATAACATAGCATTGTTGACTGCTGTACCCTTATCTTTGACATTTTTACCTATTAAGTCTGTTTGTTTTGTTTACACGTCTTTGTCAATATAATGAAATCGTATGCGGCTGTCATACAAGTGAGAGTTTAAGCTGGTTACAAAACATATTAATCAACCAATTTGAGCGTTTTTAAAATAAATGATTAAAACAAACTTAATGCATTGCAGAGTGATTTGTTTCTTTTTTCAAAAGAGTGAATTAAAAGAGGGGAAACCGACAACAAAGAGACATTTAAACGTATAGTTAGAAACTTAAAACGCCATGGCAGACAAAAAAAGACCAAACACAGACAAATTACAACTTAGACAACTAAAGCATAAAAAGGATGGACTCCACCAAATAGCAGGAATAAAAGTTATAATCTCTTACTGTTCTCCTTAGTAAAGTATGTTAAGGTTTATATGTTACGCTCAAAATCTTTATAAGCAGTTGCCATTCTCAAATTTGAATGAAAATAAGGAGACGTAGTATTATATGAGAACCAATGGGTAAACATTGTCATGGAGACCAAACGAAGTAGTAGTTTTTAAGTATAGTTCAACGTCAGGCTTTCAACAATATACGTTTGATAGTATCAGTGTTTGTTAATATGCTGTCTAAAACTGTTTGAGGAGTGTTTTGTGAGGTAACAAAATAAACATGGTGAGGATACAATTCAAGGCAAAATGAAAACAATAATAACATTCATGAAATTTAATAGATTGAGATACATATTCTTTCTGGTACAGAAATCGTTTAAAACATTATATAGATCAAATAACAACAAAAAGTGCTATTTACAATGTCTTGCTAATAGAAGGTAATCAATATTGTTACTTATGTGAATAAATCATTTATAACCGGTCAAATTACAGGTATTATAGGGACAGTCAAACTCATAAATCGAAAATAAACTGACAACGCCATGGCTAAAAATGAAAAAGACAAACAGACAAACAATAGAACACATGACATAACATAGAAAACTAAAGAATAAACAACACGAACCTCAATAGTCTTAAATATATAACATGACAACATAAAATGCACAAATTTACTGTAAAAAGTAAGCTGTTTATCTTAATTTAATAAAACTTTAATTTCCTGATTTGAATTCTTGTTGTACTTCAAACATAATGAATAAATTTAATTTATAGTTCGACTTGGCATATTTATGACCTTGCATTTTTTTAATATATTAGTTTTTGACCCAATATTATATTCAGAAGTACTTGTTAAGCAATGATGTATGTTTAAATTTTGTATAGCCTCGCTCATTTGTTTTGAACTATCGTTCCAATTGGATTGGTGTGATGTCAAGATAAGGGTCTATACTTTGCTACTTTTCAGTATGCACATAGCTAGGCTCTTGGTTCAAAATGGAGCAAAAAAATAAAAAATTTACTTGAGTCGATTCCCAAAGGTCCAAATTAGTGATATATATGTATAAAATAAAAGTGTTTACACCACTTCGGTGTTGATATGAATATCAATAATGTGGTCATATTTTTTTTATAAATTTCCTGTTAACAAAAGTTTAAGTTTTTCGAAAAACTAAGGATTTCCTAATTTCAGGCATATCTTTCCTTAGCCGTATTTGGCACAACTTTTTGGAATTTTGGATCCTCAATGCTCTTCAACTGTGTAATTGTTTGGCTTTATAAATATTTTGATATGAGCGTCACTGATGAGTCTTATGTAGACGAAACGCGCGTCTGGCGTACTAAATTATAATCCGGGTACCTTTGATAACTATTATTTCAATTAAGATTGATGTAAAATTCAAACATTGATACCACTTGGATTGCTACACAATATTTACAAGTTAGATTAAAACAGGAACAAATTAGGTTCATGATAATGTTGATGTTAGCACTAAATCCTTTATTTGACATATCATGAGTTCAAATGGTGAGTTCTGACAGAAATCAGGGGTAATTAAATTATCAAAATTACTATGAACTCATTGTGTGTGACTTCGAGGATTTTGTTCACTAATAAATGTATTAGCAAAAGTTGACATATAGGACACAAAATTACTTCAGGATGGTTTTGTTTGTCAGGTCAAAGATATTTGCAAGAAGGTATCAGGTTGGATTTTAACTCAGGTGTTAACATACATTTCCCTATTACATAACAGACTAACACTTATCAAAGAAAAAATACAGTATAAACAACTGATAATTCAAATAAGATTATACAACATCGCATCAAACATAGATTAATTTACTCTAAGAAAAACTATTTTCAAAGTATCAGAACACAATGGTAACATTTAAAAAATGACAATTAAACATATTCAGGACCATTTCTGATATATTTTGTATAAAGTGCTATTTACAACGTCTTGCTTATTAACGGTAATCAATATTGTTATTAATGGAAAAAAGGCATTTATAACCGGTCCAATAAAATGACTTATTCGTTGTATCAACAGTGTTAAATATATAGCATATGCACAAATCTACTGTAAAAAGTAAGCTGTAGATCTTGACTCAATAGAACTATCCTAATTTTAATTCTTGTTGTACTTGAAACATAATGAATAAAGTTAATTTATAGTTTGACTTGCCATATTCAGGACTTCTCATTGTTTTATATATATATCAGTATTTTACCCGATTTTATATTCAGAATTAGTTGTTAAGCAATCATGTATGTCTAGATTGTGTACAAAAATAAGTTGAAATCATGGTTACAAAAATTAATTTACAAAAAGTTCAAATCCGGTCTTGTTTCTTTAAGAGTATATGCGATTACGTTGATTTTTGTTTTTAATCTGGTCTATTCCAAATCCGTTAACAAGATTTGAACATCGATAAAAACTGAAGTATGAGTTTTTGGAAACATATGAATACAAAAAAGTATGCTCATAGTGAAATAAAATAAATCTAAAATAAGCTAAAAATATTAGTAGGTTATGGAGTTCATTTCCAGATATTTATATTTTTTAAATGGCGGGGAAAAGCTAGTCGGACTTTTTTAACTTATATTTGCAATCATGGTATTTTTGGGGTCTGGAATCGAAAGAAAAGAAATCTATAATCTTCTTTTGATTTTGGTAAATAACTTTTTATGAGCTATTGAAGTCTTATATGAAAAGAAAAATCAACCTTAAGGGGCAAAATATTTTACTCTTTTTCGAAGTAAAAATACCAACGAGTCCGAACATCTGAATTTTTTAACCAGACCGTAATACATAAATCTGTTTTGCCACATAGACCACTGATTGTAAACATTCATACAAGGGGATGCATTACCTTAAAGTCAGAACTCCTATGTTAATTTTCTGTTAAAGCTTTGGCAATACATCGAACAATGAACATGATGAATGACAGAATGATTAATTTAGGTAGCCCAATAAGAATATGTAGACAAGCTATCAAAATAAAAATCACTGCAATGCATAGACATGTTGTTTGTTTTTGTTTCTCATTATTTAATTTTCAAGACATGTTACGCGTTTTGTTAACTGTTGCAGACATCTAAAAAAAAAAAAAAAAAAAAAAAAAGGAAATGCTCTATACGATTTTGGACTTGAAACTCCAATTAAACTTTTATATTCTGTAATTTTTTGTATTCAATTAACTTTCTTTACAAATTTTTTTTACAAATAACTGGTCACCAGCCCAGTAGTAAATACTTCGGTAAAGCAATAACATACTAACTTATACATTGTGTTGTTTAAATTCACTATAATAATTACAAAACTTAAAAAAAATATTTAAAGTTTTATATAATCACCATCTAGGGTTCTGATTCGTTACCCGATTTTCCTTATGTATTTTGCCTTTTTTGTTTATTATCTCTTCATTTTTAAATTAGTTTTGGAATTTCAAAGACACATTTCGTGTCAAATGCATATCTAGTGCAGACATTTGATACCCTTAATGTTATTTTACAATTTGTATCTATAAATTTGAAAAATTAAGAATGTGACAAAAAATTGTAATTTCAAATTAAATGCTGCGTTAATAGCCGTAATTGTATTATATTCCCATCCGAATCAATTTTCATATAGCGGACATACTCTTTGGAAATGAAATGGTAAGCAAATTCAAGTGTCATTAAAAGAACCTGTTTATAAAATAAAAATAATATATACAGATGTGCTGTTAAAAACATTTTTGTTTCTAAATTAGAGAAAATTCAAGCTCTTGGTACAAAGTCTAAAATCACAACGAAGGCACAGGAAACGACAAGAACAGTAATACCAACACATCCGATGTAAAACGAGGATTTTCGAGGATCCGATGCGCTCTGGTATCTTCTTTTATATGAAGATAGTGTTTTCTTATCTACTTTATATTGAGTAACTGGTGTACTGCTGGTTGTTGTCCCTAAAGTTTCTTCACACTTACATGTATAGGAAATGGTGCAATCTTCGGTACAGAGAATTGATTCCGCTAGGCTCTTAGCAGATGAAGTAGTCGGGGAAATATGGTCAGATGGTTTAGTTGTTTGAAAATCAGTTGTTGAACTGTCAGGTGTTGTACCCTCAGTTATTGATACCTCAGTTCTTGTGCCATCAGTTCGTGTACCCTCAGTTGATTGGCCGTAGGTGTTTGTTCCGTCAGATGTTGTACCCTCAGCTGGTGTATCTTCAGTTGCTGTACCGTCATTTGTTTGACCCTCAGTTGTTGTACTTATAGTTGTTCGACCCTCAGTTGCTGTACCCTCAGTTGTTTTACCCTCAGATGTTTGACCTTCAGTTATTTGACCCTCAGTTGTTGTATCCTCAATAGCTTGACCCTCATTTGTTGTACTGTCAATTGTTAGACCCTCAGTTGTAGTACCCTCAGATATTGTACCATCAGTTGTTGTACTCTCAGTTGTTGTACCCTCAGGTGTTTGAGCCTCAGTTGTTTGATCCTCAGTTGTTGTAACCTTAGTTGTTCGACCCGGAGTTGTTTTATCCTCAATTGTTGTACCCTCAGTTGTTTGACCCGCAGTTGATTGACCCTTAGTTGTTGTAACCTTAGTTGTTGTACCATCAGTTGTTGTACCCTCAGTTGTGGATGTTTCGTCTGTAAAAAGTAGCATATTTGTTGTAACAAAATATGAAGTTGACATTAGTGTGGAAACCTCGGTTTAAGTTATGGTTTTTGAGTGGTCTAACTATTGTACTATAATTTGGCATGAAATATTTATAATTTTTCCAAAACATACAAATTTGTCAAAATCAACCTTCGCAAAATAGGTATTTCCTGACATATTAATTTTTTGTTTGTCCTTTCTTATGACCATAACAACTGTCAATACTACAGGTGGATTTCAAATTTATTTAATTTTGTTCAACATGTTAATCGCACACAAACGCACACACACATTTATAAAATGTTTAAATGTCTACCAAATATAAATATACAAATGTAAAATCAATTTTATGTGAGAGATTGTCTATGGTCAATGCTATATATTTATGATGTATTCTGAATATATTGCCTTGCATCTTGTTTATTATTGTCAACCATTTGATAAATTTAAATCTAAATATCGTGTACTGCTGTGCAGTTGGATTGTTGTCTTATTGACAAATATCAAGTTTTATCTCGGTATATAAGTTCTTAGTATTGCTAAGAATCGTATTGTCTGTTTTTAATAATTTCCTTAATGGCCATACAATGGGTAGTGAAAATAAAAAATAAAATAGCAGATATCTCAATTCCTAAATGGCCATACAACATGTACAATGGGTAGTGAAAATAAAAATAAAATAGCAGATATCTCAATTAAACTAAAAACAAATATTTTATTTAGTCCAAAAGCATTTATTGTAAACAAGTTACAATAATTTAAATGTCTTAACTTTTACTTTATATGCATTTAAGGTAGATATGGTGTCTCCCTCCATCTTGGATTTTGAAATACCAGAAAACAAGGTCTAGATCTTTAATAAAAATATAAAACAACACGTTTTATAATTTATTGCGTCCGAAGCGCTTTTCTGGATTTACCTTCATCAGGAACGCTCAAAGCCAAACATTTGAAATCCGAAGATGTATAAGTACCGAAAATCGTTGAAGAGCTATATGTTAAAAATACCTAAAATAAATAGCCAAATTCATCTAAAGCCAACTTTGCCTGAGGGAGTTGTAACCTTAGTTTCATAATAATTTCAAAATTTATAAACGGACAATTTTAGTAAAGTTTGTTTGATCATGTCAGTACCGAAGCACCGACTACTGAGCTGATGATACCCTCGGGGACTGATAGTCCACCAGCAGAGGTATCGACCCAGTGATGTAAAAATATAAAACAACACGTTTTATAATTTATTGCGCCCGAAGCGCTTTTCTGGATTTACCTTCATCAGGAACGCTCAAAGCCAAACATTTGAAATCTGAAGATGTACAAGTACCGAAAATCGTTGAAGAGCTATATGTTAAAAATACCTAAAATAAATAGCCAAATTCATCTAAAGCCAACTTTGCCTGAGGGAGTTGAAACCTTAGTTTCATAATAATTTCAAAATTTATAAACGGACAATTTTAGTAAAGTTTGTTTGATCATGTCAGTACCGAAGCACCGACTACTGAGCTGATGATACCCTCGGGGACTGATAGTCCACCAGCAGAGGTATCGACCCAGTTATGTAAAAATATAAAACAACACGTTTTATAATTTATTGCGTCCGAAGCGCTTTTCTGGATTTACCTTCATCAGGAACGCTCAAAGCCAAACATTTGAAATCCGAAGATGTGTAAGTACCGAAAATCGTTGAAGAGCTATATGTTAAAAATACCTAAAATAAATAGCCAAATTCATCTAAAGCCAACTTTGCCTGAGGGAGTTGAAACCTTAGTTTCATAATAATTTCAAAATGTATAAACGGACAATTTTAGTAAAGTTTGTTTGATCATGTCAGTACAGAAGCACCGACTACTGAGCTGATGATACCCTCGGGGACTGATAGTCCACCAGCAGAGGTATCGACCCAGTGATGTAAAAAATATGCAAATTTTTAGAGTTGTAGGTATTTCATGTGTAAGAATGTTCATTTCAATATAGAAAATGACATGTTTTATGGGAGGGTTGTGATCCCGCTAACATGTTTAACCCGCCCACATTATGTATGTATATGCCTGTCCCAAGTCAAGAACCTGAAATTCAGTGGTTGTCGTTTGTTTATGTGTTACATATTGATTTTTTTCGTTCATTTTTTTAAATAATTAAGGCCGTAAGTTTTCTCGTTTGAAATGTTTTACATTGTCATTTCGGGGCCTTTTATAGCTGACTATGCGGTATAGGCTTTGCTCCTTGTTTAATGCCGTAAGGTGACCTATAGTTGTTAATTTCGGTGTCATTTTGGTGAAGAGTTGTTTCATTGGCAATTGTATCACATCTTATTTTTTATAGTTAATATGGTCAATCCATACATAGGAAAACAGAATAATATCAGTGTCATTGATGTACTAGCAGCCTTTTTTTGTTATATATCAAAGTTTTCTAATATCTTAGTACTAAAATTGTTAAAATGCTCTTTGATTGCATACATTTTATACAGTTTTATAAATGCTTGTTGTAACCCTAGTCCCTGTCGGTATCAGTCAATAATTCGGTAAAAAGATGGCTATTACCTTTCTGAAATTGTTCATTTAGAAACTATTTAAAGGATAAAACGCCTTTCTCAAATGATATATTAGTGAACTAACTGGATCAATAATTCACTTACAGACATGAAATGATATGAGTGACTTAGTCCAGTTTATACAACAATCAATTCCTTAAAAAAGAGGTTCAATTCTTATCATTCTTAAAAATTGTAGAAAAATAATTTTCATTTTCACTCCAAAAACCTCTTTTACACGTGAGTTGTATATTTCGGTATTTGAATTGGCCTAATACATGAATACAGTTTTTGATGAATGCAAATTCAAAGACATTTCCTTTCTATTGCAAATAAACTACACAAATATCGTTTAATCATTCAAATGAATGTTTTGTGTTTATTATTAATTTAACGACTATCGCCAACTAAAAATAAATATTTAAAACGTCTCGCTTTTTTTAAAATAATCGCCGCCATCTTGTTTAAATTGGTTACATAAAATCGATCCACCAACATCGTCTATCGAAAAAAAACTTCAAGAGCCACTACCGGAAGCCCTTTCGACCAATCATGTAAACGTATTTTTCTATATGCTTTTCAATATTGTACTATGGAGCCAGGACATTACTTTCTTGATAATTGTTTTTTTTTTCCAATTCATCAATAGAGGAAATACTTTTAAACAATGTAAGTTAGGAAGCAATCAATACTGAGTTTATGATACCCTTGAGGAAGAATAGTACACCATCAGCGATATCAACCTAGTGCTTGAAAATGGTTAAACTATGTTTTTGGTTGCAGTAAAACATTACAATTGTCAGAAAAAAATTCATTCGAGTTGTTTCTGTACACTACGGAAATGTTACCCCTCACAGGTTAACACGACCTTTAAAAAAACTGTGTTCTAGTATTTAGTATATACAGACTAATATAAACAAATAAATCATTTTTAACAAATACTAGAACACACCCGTGATATCGCGGGTCCGTGACTGAATTAAAGTATATAACTATGCGCAAGCCTTATCTTAGTATTAGTACTGTCATCTGATAAAGTCATGCCGATTATAAGATACACAATTTTCTCTGCTTTTAAATCTTTCTGTTTGAACCCGTCGAACTGGAACTTATCAATTATTGGTAATATTAAATATTTGGAAAACAAAAGGTCCTGGAATGGAGTATTTTTTAATCAACAGCATTGTCCTATATTAGTTATAAATAAAGTGGAATTCTTTGATTCGCTGTTTTACGTCATGCCCGCTAACAAATTGAAACTTATTTTTAGTCCAGATTTTTAGTATTCGTATTGTTATCTTAGAAAGTCTTACGGATTAAAATACTACAATAGGTAACAATTTGACAATTTAGTAGTGTCAACCCTGTGATTATGACCCGTTTATATAGCATATTAATCCTGAATACATCGTTTGATGGTGCGCCTGTCAGATGCGGAACGTACAGATAAGGTAATAGGTAACAGGTGATTATACTATTGGTGTCGATATCGGACTCGACCCGGAACTTCCTAATTATTGGCGATATTAATTACGTGGAAAACAAAAGGGCATGGAGTGGTGTAATTTTTAATCTACACCTTTGTACTATATTAGTTGTATATAAAGTTGAATTCTTTGATTCGTCGTTTTTACGTGATGACGGCTGACAAATTGGACCTCGTAATTTTAGTATTATAGATGTTATAGAACAAAGTGGTACTAATAGTAAAATAAGTTGAAATTATCAATTAGACAATGCAACAACCGCTGCTATAAATATTTCGATCGTTATGCATGCATATTTAATAGATTGAAACGAATAATGTTAAACTTGTCTCCGCCACAGTTTTATGTCTTTTTGTCGGTTGTGACATCATCGAATGCGATTCATAAATAACCTTAAATGGATTTAAGCAACACAACGGTGGACAATAACGAAACGACACTGCTTCTTGTTCCCGTAAGGTTGATGTTAAACCATTTTTTGGCGGGGTTCATGTTTCTTAAAAGAGACTTTCTTTATATCTTGTTCGTCTTTTTATTTGTACGATTTGCCATCGTGGTGCTTGTGGTTTCGACTCATATTATTTTTCATGTTTTGTTTTCTTTTAATTCTTTTTATAATGGTGCATCTGAGATTTTATTGATATCACAACTAAGAACAGCCAAATATGTCTTTGGTAGCTAATTGTGCACGAGAGTAATCATATCCTGTCGTTGCTAGTGATGTGCATTAGATCCTGTCACAATAAAGTCAAAGTACTTTGCTTTTCGCAATTAAAAAGATGTTCATAATACTTATTCTGAAGGACCTCGATAAATAAAGTTAACAATTTGCATGACACAGGATCCCCACAAAAATTAAAATAATCTTTCACTTTAAATATTGTAAAGTATTTCAGCTTCTTAGGATGGCACAACTATAAACATTTGAACAGAGGGTAAAGATTTATAGAACTTGCGGAAATACGTTTATAAGACATGTTTGGGTTTTTCTTTGATGTTGTGTAGTGTTGATGAAAAAGCAAAAACGCGTTAAAATTCATATTTAGCTTGTTTTTAAAGGGAATAGCACAATTTGATCACTTAGAATCAGCGAGTCCAAAATAGCATTGAGGGAACGCAGAATACCATCATTTACAATTTCAAAGAATAAAAGTGCCATTTTCTCTATTTTGATATTTTTTACAAGTTCGAATTTGCTTTTACATGGGGAGGTTTAAAGATTTCTATAAACATTATCTGTATAAATTTATATCAAAACGATCGTTTGGTTTCATCTGTAATTGAAGGTTTCTGATTTGTCTTTTCTATTTGTATTGCAAAGTCAACAATCTTACATATGACGCAATACGGTTGATAGATGCCTAAACAATCTAGAACGTTTTTTGTACAACAGTCACTGTTTGACTCATTTACCAATCTACGTACTGATTACATATACAATGTACATATTGACAATTTACTATCACGGAAGCCCGTTTATGGATCTTATAACTATCTGTTCATAGTGATCTAAAGTGTTGTCGGATTTTTTTTTCAGTACTACATGTACCTATGACGTGTACCTTAACCTCCATTTAAAAGGGAATGTGAGAATACATTGTATCCAAACTAGGAAAAGGGGAGTAGAACTGGGGGAGGGGGATCGTCAATGAGGGGCAATGACTTTATCAAAACGAATTACGATCACAGTCATGTTTACTCATTTGCAGATCTTGTCTCGGGTATTATACCGGTATTTGATATTTCAAGATTATCTTTATCTATTACAGTTTTCATGAAGGCAAACAGGGATACAATTTCCTTTAAGGGCAATAATGTCCAGAAGGGATCAACTGAAGATTTCAGCCGTTTACGTATTTGTAGATCTTGTCTTGCTGACTTTTTTGGCTGTTGCAAGTTTTGTTCCTCTTAAATTGTATAAGCCCGCAAGTGAAGATTCGAAATAGCAGAGATATTGTTGAAAAGTTGATGAAAAAACATCCTCATTCACATGAGGTAAAACAAAACTCACTTTGACATCTATGTTGAAGTAATTGGTGTGTTAAGCACATTCGGATATATAACTACATGGATTGGTTGATTTGTTGACGTCGAGTGACAAATGTTACATCCATATTAAGGATCAACGCAAATCAACAATTAATACAATTGATAGATCGACCAGTTCAAACATATTCAGGGCCAGAAACTATTAACAGCTAAATGTTCTAGGTTCTGAAAGATTGGAATACACGTATGCAGGTCGGTGAATTTATATGACTGCCAATTGGAATAAAATGAAAGGTTAGACCTTGTACAGGTCACGTAAGGACATCCTTAAAAGAGTTGCCCCAAGGGTTCTTAAGAAACAAGAACGTGACACTCTCCTTACACGAGACATCAGATTTAACGTTCCCATTTCGACCAAAAGTGGCTGCGTATTTATATACCCCGCACATCCATATGAATGCCCCTCTTTAGCAGGGGTTTACGTCTGTGCGGAAGATGTCAACTCTTGGGGTGTGGAAAAACGGTGATGTGAGTTAAAACCAACAATCAAGACATCTAGAGTCAACATACAATCGTTTATAATAAAGATTTTAATGGTGATCGCTAGAAAACGAGGAAAATGAACGACGGATAATAAAAAAAAAATGTATTTGTTTGCCTGTCGTTTTTTTTTTTTTTTTTATATTTAAGAATGAAGATTAAGTTGTCAGAATATCTCGTCCATACACCTTTTTAGCCAGCCACTCAAAATTACATTTATTTACTTGATCCTGAAAATGTTGCATTTAAGCTGTTTAAATACCTTTTTATTAACTGAAGTTTACAGGATTTTTTTAAACAATTGGACTGGACAGATAACACTGTAGGTGTTTCGCATTTTGTATTTGCAGGTCCCGTAGCGTAGGCTCGTGGATATTAACATCCCGTTTTGTTCTCAGGTCTTTTAATGTCAATATTAACTTATCATTGAACTTATACTATAAGTAATTAAGGTAATATACCAAACCTAAAGGTATCGCACGAACTCCTAAAAACGCGAGAAGGTATGCATAGTTGACCTTAGATGGATTTTTGCTATTTTTAGGTCCTTTTTGGTCATATATCCTCAACTGTTGGGGTTCTTCTACATCCTTGACTTTTAAATAATCGGCTTTGAGCGTTTCTAATGAAGGTAAATCCAGGAAAGTTGTTAGAAATTTAAAACGTGTTGTTTTAATTTTTTCTTAATTTAAAGGATCAGAGGATAAGGACAAAATTGGTAAAATTTCAGTAAGACGAGTACTCTGGTGCCTTAACATTTAAGATTGCAAGCTCATGTCGCAAGCCAGTTGCCACACATAATTTGTCGGTTTGGACTGTTGTCTTGTTCAATAGCACGTTACAAATACGACTCAATGTCACTAGTAAATGACTTTTAGTCTTCAACGGTCATTTTCATTTAAACATCATCTGAAAAGTCTGAAAATTAAATTATACAGTCATGTTCGGTTTTTTAGTTCTTTTTATACTTATCCATTGGGATAAATTCAGTACTAATCCGACAATTCGATTGCAGTGAATTCAGTGCTGTTCAGTAGCTTTTCATGCAAATCAATGTGTGGTTGATATGTACAGTTACATGTAAATAACTAGTGAACAATCTTAACATATATAATTGACCATCAGGACATTGTCTGAATAGTATTGAATTTACAGTAGCGGTTAAATCTGAAAATTTACTTGAAAACTGAAACAAAATTAATTAATTTACCGTTCAGTTAATGAGCTGTTCAGATCAAAATTGTTTTACTAGCGTGTTGGTTTATTACATACCAGGCTTGATATTCTTCATTGGACGTTAAATCAATCGTATTATTATAAAGTTAGTAGCAAATACAGATACATTGTATGTGTAATACGATTAACGGCAATCGTTCTGTATCAGCTACCCGTGATGATATCGATATCAGTCACGGTTGAATAGGCTTTATCACAACTTAAATCTGTATGACTTCACGCCATCGACGCCAGTCACTGTTGCAAAGGTTTTATCACACCCCTAATCTGTATGACGACATGTCACACAAAAAAGACATCTACGTGAGGTATATAATAAAGTGTATATGATATGGCTTTTTCAACATCACACACCGTATCAACCCTCAACAAATATAATCTCTCGAGCAGAGCTCTTGGGATTATATTGGTGTCTCGGGTTGATACGGATGTGATATTGAAAAAGCCATATGATATTCTCTATTTACCTTGTTTTAGTTCTGATATGCATGTAATATGAATCAAATTCAAGATTTGAAGTCAAACCGGTGATCATTAATTCGACAGCTAATGCCCCTTTACGTTTATTTATCAGCTTTATGGCTCGTGTTTCGAATGCTTACTCAGTCGACGAATATAGTCTTGTTCTTTTCAGATTTTTCTTTTCTTGATTTGTAAATTCCATATGAATTACAAGGTTTGCTTAATATAAAGAATTTATAAGTGACAAAACGTGAATATTAACATATCCGGACTATCATTGACCACTTGTATGTTTTATAAAGACGTAAAAACAATTCATTAATTCGTTTACAAACGGGAATCTTCAGAAAAATGCTTTCCGGCAAGTGAATGTCTGAATTATTTAAACTTTTTGAAACATTATACTTAAAGAAAACAAGCCATTCATGACTTTCTTTAATATAATATGTTCTTCTATTTATTTGTGTTGTAGTCCTGTAATGTTGTGTTGTCATTTTAATGTTATATTTAACATGGCTATTAAAGAGGGAGGTTTGGCATGCCACAAAACCAGGTTCAACCCACCATTTTTTTTTTTAAATGTCCTGTATCAAGTCAGGAATATGGTCATTGTTACATTATAGTTCGTTTCTGTGTGTGTTACATTTTAACGTTGTGTTTCTTTTGTGTTGTTTGTTTCCTCTTATATTTAAGTGTGAATTCACATTATTATATTATTATAAAAAATATAAACACTTAATCGTCATTTTGAATATGGACCAGGTACCATAATAGAAAAAGAAAATCTACCACAGCTACTTGCTTGACTAATATCTACTTTCATTTTCTAGTTTCAATCAATTGTATAATTCCCAATTTTACACGATTAAATAGTAGACACTATATTTGTGCAATGATTCAATTGGTATATTTAATGGGTAACCATGCATGCATATAGATCTTTACATAATTATTCGTTCTATATTGATATTTGGACTTGTCTTCCTGCACTGTTGATGACTTAATGACTACATGCTATAATGCATCGTTTTAGTATAGCTCTATGTCGGCTTTTGCTGTCAATATGACAAAAACCATTCCTTACTGTCCAGATATTTCGATTGATTTATACAAAAAGCGTGTTGTATAACATTTCTCGCCTTGTATATGAAATATCCCCCCTCCAGTTGCACCAAATGGATAGTCAAATTTGTTGCATAAAAAAGGGATTTTGAAATGATTTTGATCGACCATAGAGATAACTTGCTTTTTACATTTTAAAAAAAGCCCAAGTACCATCGATCCAAAAATCAACATAAATAGTATCATCATATCAAGTGATCCTGATTTAAGTATATTTAAAAGTCTTCTATTGGACCAGATACGTGGTGGTGTATATAAAGATGTCATTGGCTTTATGTATTACTATAACCTCCAAAATCAATGTGATATAATGGTTCATTATTTGTATTTCATGGATTCAATTTTTCTATTTTTAGTCTCGATCCGTAGATTAATAAAAAGTACATAAGAAATGAACAATTGAAATTAGTATTGAAAAAATCACGTACTTTATGATTTTAGAAATATGAAAAGCAATGATGTAGGGACATATCGTAGTTAGTACATATCTGTTACTTTGTCACTCGTCACATATGTACAGGTATAAGTCACAAATTTGAATAATTACTATTATAATGAACGCAAAACCCACTTTTGTGTTGATTTTCTAAAAAAAAACAATATTTATTAAGAGGTTTAGCCAAACATTCCCTTTTTAGCTCACCTGGCCCGAAGGTCCAAGTGAGCTTTTCCCATCACTTGGCGTCCGTCGTCGTCGTCCGTCGTCCGTCGTCGTCATCCGTCGTCGTCGTCCTTCGTCCGTCGTCCGTCGTCGTTAACTTTTACAAAAATCTTCTCCTCTGAAACTACTGGCCCAAATTAAACCAAACTTGGCCACAATCATCATTGGGGTATCTAGTATTAAAAATGTGTGACGTGACCCGGCCAACCAACCAAGATGGCCGCCATGGCTAAAAATAGAACATAGGGGTAAAATGCAGTTTTTGGCTTATAACTCAAAAACCAAAGCATTTAGAGCAAATCTGACATGGGGTAAAATTGTTTATCAGGTCAAGATCTATCTGCCCTCAAATTATTAGATCAATCAGATAACCCGTTATTGGGTTACTGCCCCTGAACTGGTAATTTTAGGGAATTTTTGCTGTTTTTGGCTATTATCTTGAATATTATTATAGATAGAGATAAACTGTAAACAGCAATAATGTTCAGCAAAATAAGATTTACAAATAAGTCAACATGACCAAAATGTTCAGTTGACCCCTATAGGAGTTATTGACCTTTATAGTCAATTTTTAACCATTTTTCGTAAATCTTAGTAATCTTTTACAAAAATCTTCTCCTCTGAAACTACTGGGCCAAATTAATCCAAACATGGCCACAATGATCTTTGGGATATCTAGTTTAAAAAATGTGTGGCGTGACCCGGCCAACCAATCAAGATGGCCACCATGGCTCAAAATAGAACATAGGGGTAAAATGCAGTTTTTGGCTTATAACTCAAAAACCAAAGCATTTAGAGCAAATCTGACATGTGGTAATAGTGTTTATCAGGTCAACATCTATCTCTCCTGAAATTTTCATATGAATCGGATAACCTGTTGTTGGGTTGCTGCCCTGAATTGGTAATTTTAAGGAAATTTTGCTGTTTTTGGTTATTATCTTGAATATTATTATAGATAGAGATAAACTTAAACAGCAATAATGTTCAGCAAAGTAAGATTTACAAACAAGTCAACATGACCAAAATGGTCAGTTGACCCCTTTAGGAGTTATTGACCTTTATAGTCAACTTTTAACCATTTTTCGTAAATCTTAGTAATCTTTTACAAAAATCTTCTTCTCTGAAACTACTGGGCCAAATTAATCCCAACTTGGCCACAATGATCTTTGGGATATCTAGTTTAAAAAATGTGTGGCGTGACCCGGCCAACCAACCAAGATGGCCACCATGGCTAAAAATAGAACATAGGGGTAAAATGCAGTTTTTGGCTTATAACTCAAAAACCAAAGCATTTAGAGCAAATCTGACATGGGGTAAAAGTGTTTATCAGGTCAACATCTATCTGTCCTGAAATTTTCAGATGAATCGGATAACCTGTTGTTGGGTTGCTGCCCCTGAATTGGTAATTTTAAGGAAATTTTGCTGTTTTTGGTTATTATCTTGAATATGATTATAGATAGAGATAAACTTAAACAGCAATAATGTTCAGCAAAGTTAGATTTACAAATAAGTCAGCATGACCAAAATGGTCAGTTGACCCCTGAAGGAGTTATTGCCCTTTATAGTCAATTTTAACCATTTTTTCGTAAACCTAGTAATCTTTTACAAAAATCTTCTTCTCTGAAACTACTGGGCCAAATTAAACTTAACTTGGCCACAATCATCATTGGGGTAACTTGTTTAAAAAATGTGTGGCGTAACCTGGCCAATCAACCAAAATGGCTGCCACGGCTAATAATAGAACATAGGGGTAAAATGCAGTTTTGGCTTATAACTCAAAAAACGAAGTATTAAGAGAAAATCTGACAGGGTTTAATTGTTTATCAGGTCAAGATCTATCTGCCCTGATGTTTTCACATGGATCAGACAACCCGTTGTTAGGTTACTGTCCTGAATTGGTAATTTTAAGGAAATTTTGCCGTTTTTTGTTATTATCTTGAATATTATTATAGATAGAGATAAACTGTAAAAGCAATAACGTTCAGCAAAATAAGATCTACAAATAAGTTTGCATGACCAAAATAGTCAATTGACCCCTTAAGGAGTTATTGCCCTTTATAGTTAATTTTTAACACTTTTCATAAATTTTTGTAAATTTTTAGAAAATATTTTCCACTGTAATTACTGGGCCAAGTTCATTATAGATAGAGATAATTGTAGCAACAAGAATGTTCAGTAAAGTAAGATCTACAAACACATCTCTATCACCAAAACACAATTATGTCATGAATTTATCCGTGTCCATTGTTTAGTATGCACAAGACCAAGGTGAGCGACACAGGCTCTTTAGAGCCTCTAGTTTTAAATATTTTTTTAAGAATGTTATTGAAACAAATTAACACCAGACCATCAATTCATTAACATGCAACCAGGTATTGAGAATGTCATCTGGTGTGATTTTCTTACCTTGAGTATGAAATATCCACTCCCCATTTGAACCATATGCTGTTGAAATTCCAATATTTTGTATTGGCCACAAAGGCGCACTTGTCAATGTTAGAAAAGTAGACCCCGAATCATCTAGTCCATGACTAACATTGATCGTATTATCATCCCAAGTGATCCTGAACTCTTTATATTGAAAACAGTCTAGAACTGGACCAGAAAATTTAACAAGACGTGGTAGTGTATTTGACTTTCCGGCCCGAATAAATGAAACTGTATTACCATAACCTCCAAAATCAATCTCGTATAATGGTTCAGTTTCGGTGTTTCCAGACATCAATCCAACATAAGCATTAGAACAAGCTGTTACTTGAAAGGTTAAGACTCTATCTGTAGCTGATATACCATAATTAGACAATAAAGTGTAGTCTTTTGTATTTGGAGTATCAATATAAATGTCTGCGCCTACAATGATAGGTAAATGATTATAAATCTAAATCAGAAGCTGGAAATACTGAATGGATAAAGTAGTCAGACTCATACAAGTCAAAACAAACTGACAATGTCATGGTCAAAAAGAAAAACGACCAAAAGACAAACAACACTCTACAAAACACAACATAGCGAATTTAAGACTGAGCAACACGATCCCAACCAAAAACTGGGTTTGATCGCAGGTGCTACAGAAAGGGAGGCAAATCTTGCTCTTAGTGTGTCTCCCGTCTAGTTGCTTATGCAAGTACAAAACCACTGATATGTATAATTATGTAGGTCACATTCTCGGAAAAGATGACGGGATTGTGATAACAATCAACTTTTTTACACAAAAAAGAAATGAATGCATCACAGGGGACGCTCACCTGTCAGCTCATCCGGTCTAGTTCTTTTTGGATATCATGCGATCCCCTCATTTTATGTTTGTGGCCTTTAATTGTTTCTTTAAATTAAATGACTAAATTTAAACATCAGTAGAGTACAGTTACTTTAATTTTATATACCATAAAGATGTGTTATTTTTACTCTATTCTTACATTAATCATTAAGATTAATTGGATATTACCAATTATATTAAAAACATACTAATCCCCTCCCACCCTACAATCAGTTATTAACCAAAATCTGTAACCTTTTAAAATTATGCTTGTATTGAATGTTTGTTGTCGTTGGCTTCATTTCTTCTTTCTTTTGGCTACAGAAAGTTATTAAACACCCATTCTCTGTAACCACTTAAACTTCTATGGCACGCATAGTCACCGATCTTCCTGAAAATTGGCTGAGATGTAGGCCCTAATAGTCTTGTCAGAAAAATGATACCAGCGGATATATATATATATTGGTTGGTTACCATGGAAACAGGGTAGAAAGTTGTTATTTAAAAAAAAAATACAATATTTGATGTTGTTTTGTGAATTTATGCGGGTACATCTATTAAAAAGAAACACTAAAACAATTAATTTCAGTCTTGTTTTTACTAATGATCAAAAAAAAGTGTGAAATTAATTTCTAAAAATTATACCTGTGCATTATTTTTTTCCTAAATGAGTTTTCTCCCTTTATCATATTTAGAACTCTTCAGAACAGAGATAACAAAAAGTTTTCAGTAAAATATGGCAGAAAGCTGTCTGCTGCCAAAAATACTTTCCTGAATTTCATTTAAAATCTCCTTGCAGCTTTAAATTTGTAAGTCTTAAAGACATTCCTAGAATTAAATTGACACTGCTATTCTCAGATTTGGGTTGTTTGCTGAGCGAATTTGAATCCTCTCATTGTATTACTATTAATAACATTGTAATTTGTGAAAACCATTTTCTTGAACTTAAAAGTCGTGATTATAATAGACAGCATGCTTCCGTTCTGCTTAGCAGTGCACAGTGATTTAAGGAATCAAGAACGCCGTTTGACCGATCAAAGCGTCCAACAGATTTTTCTTACTACAGGAATTGTACTTCCTATTGGCACAGGTTAGTATAGACTATAGCTATTATAGCTTACAAGTTGCATTTATCATTTGTACATCTTTTCTTTTTACCCTTCAAAAATAAGGATAATATCAAAAGTTAATTTGAATTCAGTGGCGGTTCCAGAACTTTTCATAAGGGGGAACCGCTGACTGACCTAAAAGGGGGGGGGCACTCCAGTCATGCTTCAATGATTCCCTATATAGTCAATTAAATTTTTCCCACGAAGGGGGGCCGTTCCCCCCTCCTGGATCCGCCTATGGCATTCCCTTGATTAGATTGTCAAAATATTGTAATACATAATTACGTGAAATTGTGGAACATGTGGAAAGGGGAATGTGCCAAAGAGACAACAATCCATACAAAGAGCAGAATACTGCATCATAGACCAAAACAGACAGAAAATCCTGCACCCGGCTTATTAAAATATTATGGATACTTGTTGAATGTTCAGCAAAATTGGACGTCACACTTAATTCGGAAACATATAAATAAACCAATTTCTTTGTTTAGATTACAATTTGTTTCAAAGTAAAAAAAATGGTTTGCAATATCATTATAAGAGATGAAAAAATTATATAATATTTTCAGTGCACACTGTAGTTAATATTTTTCCTTATTATTAAATTCAGAACATTAAATTGTATTCCTATATTGAATAAGATGGTTTTGGTTACACTTTTCCTAAATCAGTTGTTTATTTTTCCAATTAGTTTAAAGTAGCAAAGTACTGCCTTCCGGTGTTTGTTTTCAATATCCAGTTTTACATTATCATCTTTGAAAAACAACAAATGTCAGGAAACATTGTTTTTGTAACTTTGTGTCTGGTATCAAGTCCGTTTGCACCCAATACACTTTCGTACCCTACATGTTCGCACCCAAGGTCCGTTCGCACTCTAAATGTTAACATTAGCTTGATGACAACTATAAATGAGATTTTATCAAGCACGTTTTAGTCATTATTATTATAGTTGTATGCACAACATGTATTATTCAAATCTTAATCGGCGCCATTAGTTGACCATCATCATAAGGTTCATGGATTTTATAAAGACTCTTAAAGAAATGAAAAAGTACAATGCCTTGCAGTCCTTATCATTGGAGGTCGTCAGCATCCATTTACGACGATTTAGAAGAATTTTTAAATAGTTTTATACCGAGATCAGTATAGTATGTTAATATGACGATTACTAATCTTAAATTATACCTCATAAGTTCATCCGAAATTCAAAACATTTCTAATCTTTCTACATGGCTAATTAAGAGGCAAGTCAAAACTAAGGCTTGGTTTGCTCGCAGTAACTTACCATCTTCTGAGCGATTCAACATTTAATAAGGTTAACAAAAGCATTACAAACATTTCTAAACAAACACACTCTAGCTATTGTACACTAAATCATTATAATATAATGCAAATAATATACTATGCAGAACGTGTCGTACGTAGAAGTTACTGTGAGCACCTCGATACATACTATACAAATTATCTGTTATCTATGACTATAGAACCCCACCCGTAATACCACCTAAGAACCCGTGCAGTACTAACCAAAGACTTATAATTAGAAACTAATCAAACTAGTTCTACAAACTAGTTCAACATTTACTAAAGATAGAAATAGGGAAACTCCAAATATAACGGAATAGAAATAAATCTGTTTTTTTTTAAATTCAGTTATCAAAACATTTGTAATTATACAACGATTCCTTTATATAGATTTATATATAGATATATGCCATCCTTTATATTTTTCTTGAGATAAATAATTGATGCAATAGATTATAGGAAATAGTACACTTGAATTGTGTATATTAAGGGTATACGACACATAAGCGATCTCACGTTATTTTTTTTAATCCTCCCCGCTCCCCAAAGGTTGACGCAAAGCTTATATTTTATGTATACAGTCTCGAAATTATACATTCATGACTCAATTTCCTTAATATTCCAGATTGCTTGCATGTTTGAGAAGTAAAATCACAAATTACATACATCTGTACTTTTCTTACAACTTGTACAAATCACACAACTAAAACTGTCAAAGAATGGATGTTTCATCTGGTTGCTTTTACAAGCTGTCTCTTAGTTCATATGTAAAAATATGAAAGTTAAAGATAATAGCAACCCAAAATATAAAGCAATCTTCTTTTATTTATTTGATAGGAGTTTTTCATACTTTCTAAGAAGAAGTAACTCATACTACGTAAAAGAAGGGGGACGAAAGATACCAAAGGGACAGTCAAACTCATAAATCTAAAACAAACCGACAACGCCATGGCTAAAAATGAAAAAGACAAACAGAAAAACAATAGTACACACGACACAACAAAGAAAACTAAAGAATAAACAACACGAACCCCACCAAAAACTAGGGGTGATCTCAGGTGATTTCTCTTCTTAAACTGTTCATATAAGTATATCTTTGTTGGTAAAAAACAGACGGAAACACACATCTAGAAACTACTTTAAATTATTTCTTGTTCTATTTTTCTGTAATTATATAAGCTCAAACTTAATTATCTTTAAATGTTAAAACAATCATTTAAAATAACGAAAATGTCCTTTTGTAAAATGTCCTGTAAATGTACTATTTCACAAAATACAAAACATTATAAAGTGAATAAATAAATTCACTAATGTTAAATGCACAAAAATACCCAGTAATAAAATTAACAGGCCTTCTCATTCGGAACACAAGACGCGAGTTTCATAATTCAGAAACGGGAGTCAGTACAAACAAACGGGAGTCAATACAAACAAATAGGAGTCAATACAAACAAACGGGAGTCAATACAAACAAACGGGAGTCAATACAAACAAACGGGAGTCAATACAAACAAACGGAGGTCAATAACAACAAGTGGGAGTCAATACAAAAAACACGGAGTCAATACAACCAAACGGGAGTCAATACGAACAAATGGGAGTCAATAAAAACAAACGGGAGTCAATACAAACAAATGGGAGTCAATACTTACAAATGGGAGTCAATACAAACAAACGGGAGTCAATACAAACAAATGGGAGTCAATACTAACCAAAATCAAACGTAAGACTTTATCAACCAGCATTCCAAAAGAAAAACGAACTATCATATGACTGAATTGGTACAAGTATTGTAACAGTTCTAACTAATGAATTAAACCTAGCTATCTAGCTGGGTAAATTTCAGATGTAGTCCCTAGATGCAACATTGTTCCTTTGTAGATTTTGCCCTTTTTTGTGGTGTATCATTTATAATTGAAGTATATTATCAATATCTTAAAATACATTGATAAATTTTACCCGAAGCCAACAAATATATTAAGTAAATAATCTGTAATAAACATTTAAAGTGAACATAAACATGTTATGTCTAGATTAAAAAACGATTGATAGCTTTTTTCATGTTTTTATTTCAATTGTTTTTTTAGAAAAATGAGCATGGATAATGTTCTATACTAATCATGGTATCACCGTAAGTCTGTAGGTATAATTCCTTTTTTTGTTCATGAAGTAAGATATTTCTTTTAGCTGTATGATTTTTACAAGGGAGAAAGTAATGCTGAGTATTTACACATACATATTCATTGTGCATGTTGTGTATGGTTCAATTTCCGATGATACAAATCCATGTTAAACACACTGTATCTTTTTCTGAATCTTGTGTGCAATATATTTAAATTTTATATTGATGACCATCGTAATGATATACAGTACTTTAATGCTATATGGAATGAAAAAGGCTTAGTATGCTGGGTTTATGGTTTATATTAAGAGTGCATAGTATACTGCAGTGGTATATTTCAGTCACAATAGATGGTATAAAATATTATAACTATTCTTGAACGTCCTCCTCCATATTTTTGTACGAACGAGTTCATCTTTGTCTATTTTGTTTTTTAATAGAATGAATGGGCGCGCTAGTGTATCTTATTACATCGGTGACAATGTTTACTGCTCATTTTTGCAATTTTCTTATCTTCCAGAGTTACATGGTATTCAAAAATGGGTCTCATTAATTATCTCCCCATAAACATTTCCCTTTATTCGAATTCAATGTTTTGATATCTTCAGTAATATGTTTTATAAATCCTTATATACAAAATTTTATTAAATTTTATTAAAAGTAATAATTACCAAAAACTGATGAAAGATATTTTGTTTAGATATGAATTTAAATATATTTGGTAGGATATTTTGGGGAGGCTTGAAGTGTAGATTGTTCATGTATTTGTCTATTACAATCGAAAGAATGGTTGGTGCGACGTAACTGTGTTTTTTAGAATTCAAGTTAATGTAATTCATAAATGTATAGTTCACATTTTTGTGCAAAATTTTAACTTTATAGTTTCAGATAGACTTTCTAACTATATAGTTTCAGACAGATATTCCAACGAAAGAGTATGAGATAGACATTCCAACTATGTATACAAACTATACATTTGTAAACATCGTTTATCGGGTCATAATTTACATGATTGAAGCATAGAAACAGGCATATATAGTAATATTGATACAGTTATAGATGATAAAATTGAGAATGGAAACGGTTAATATGTAAAAAAAAAAATTGACTCCGATCAGGATGAATCCCATTTAATACCTGACTGCCAAAAATAAAGTCAAATCCGAAAAAAAAGTGTTTAAAAAAATCATAATCGAAATCCATCTGCATACACACGGTTTTATTCAGTAAAGGAATCAATAATTTAGCATTATTTTAAAAGTCTGCAGAAAACTCAGAATCTTATTGCAAGTTTATAGTGTATGTGGTATGATTGCCAATATTAGTCAACTATCCATCAAAGTTAAAATGAAATTAATGTATACTTCTAAATTGATATATTGACTGTGTAACATAATAATGTTTTGAAATTAAATCTTAGTATGGGTGCATATAATAAAAAAGTTTTAAATATATATGACATCGATCGTTACGAAAATATCATTATGTGTATATAATTGAAATAAAGTATATGAAGACGAAACGCGCGTCTGGCGTATTTATTTATAATCCTGGTACCTTTGATAACTATTTACACCACTGGGTCAATGTCACTGCTGGTAGACGTTTCGTCCCCGAGGGTATCACCAGCCCAATAGTCAGCAATTCGGTGTTGACATCAATATGAATCATATGGTCATTTTTTAAATTTCCTGTTACAATACTTTGAACGGTTTTCTTATCCCAGGTACAGATTACCTTAGCCGTATTTAGCACAATTTTGTTTTGGATATTTGGGGTTCTCAAAGCTCAATGACTTTGTACAAGCTTGTTTGACATTATAACCATTTTGATCTGAGTGACACTTATGAGTCTTATGTAGACGAAACGCGCGTCTGGCGCATTCAATTATCATCCTGGTACCATTGATAACTATTAACACCACAGGGTCGATGCCACTGCTGGTGGACGTTTCTTCCCCTGGGGTATCACCAGCCCAGTAGTCAGCACTTCGGTGTTGACATGCATATTAAATGGTCAATTTGTTTTTAATTTTCTGTTACAAAACTTTGATTTATTTGAAAAAACTAAGGAGTTCCTTATCCTAGAAATAGATAACCTTAGCCGTATTAAGCACATTTTTTTTTAAATTTGGGGTCCGCAATGCTCTTCAACTTTGTACTTGTTTGGCGTTATTTCTATTTTGATCTGAGCGTCACTGATGAGTCTTATATAGTCGAAACGCGCGTCTGGTGTATTAAATTATAATCCTGGTACCTTTGATAACTATTTACACCACTGAGTCTATGTCACTGCTGGTGGACGTTTCGTCCCCGAGGGTATCACCAGCCAAGTAGTCAGCACTTCGGTGTTGACATGAATATCAATAATGTGGTCATTTTTATAAATTTTCTGTATACAAAACTTTGAAATTTTTCGAAAAACTAAGGAGTTTCTTATCCAAGGAATAGATTAAACTAGACGTATTTGGCACAACTTTTTTTGGATATTTTGGGTCCTCAATGATCTTCAACTTTGTACTTGTTGGGTGTTTTTTTATCTGAACTTCACTGATGAGTCTTATGTAAAAGAAACGCACGTCTGATGTAATAAATTATAATTCTGGTACCTTTGATAACTATTATGACAAAGTAAAGAAGATCCAATATGATTCTAAATAAGTCAATGTCTAACCAACTTAAGTAATTGCAACTATAAATTAACACAAGGCTGTTAACAGTATGGTCGACTTTAAGCCAGCTACAAAGGGCCGGGAGTTTACATATATAAATAAAATTAGACGAGAAAACTAACTGCATGATTTGTTTGAAATAAAAACCATGTTAAAATCTAGAAAATCTATTCGAAAGAGACAAAGCAAGGTAACAAGCATAAACTCAGAGAATGAATCGCATGAACTCCAAAATGATCTTGACTTGATACGTTCACAGTTTTAGGGTATGTTGCAAGGTATGCATCAAGCTCAATGCGAATTCAGACAAAATCAAATTGTAATAAACCGGAACATCACGTTAGTCAAATACTTTATTGTTGAGTCGTTCATATGTGTCGATATACAGGAAGAAATCAAGAAATGATGCGGAAATGTTTCTTTTGGTAACTCCATAATTTTAGGTTTTCTCACATATGTGAAATGTAATCAATAACGACAACAGGTGTATACCGCTGTTCGAAAGTCATAAGTCGATTGAGAGAAAACAAATCCGGGTAACCAACTCAAACCGAGGGAAACACCTCAACTATTTAGAGTAAAACAACAAAACAACAGAAACCATAAGGTGCAACAAAAAACCGAACAACCCTGTAACAATAATTGAAGATCTAGAGTGACAGAACATCATTAAAATATCTGATGCTTGTTTGTCTTTGAGAAGATTTTATATGAAGTCTGCTTTATATGAAAACAGAAATAAGTCGGTAAAGAGTGGTAAACTATAAGCATGATTAAAATTCGGATTGTTTTCTGACATACCAATATGAAAACGAGACGTCGACCAAACAACAGTAAACATTTATGATAATTAGCAATGTAAACTTTTGTGATAAACATCAACCAACAACTAACAACGATTTAATTATTGGCTTCAAATTTGAAAACGGGCAGATACCACTAGGGTTACATTAGATCATGAATGAGCAATGTAGAGTAATGTACAAAATGTGCAAAAATGAACTCAAAATTAACCATAACACATTACACAATGGCGGGATTTATAAGTGCTAATCCACGTTATTAGTATATAATTAAACAGTGCATGGTAACAATACACAAGGACAAAAAAGGGGAACTTTAACGCGTAATAAGATGAAAAAAAACTTCACCACCTATAATCTATACGTGTATTACTTGTGAAGTTTAATATTTTCATGAAGGTTTTGGAAACACTATTTAGTCATTTATAAACTATTCATATCACCAGAACTATAACCGAACAATAGGTAGAACTAAGTCCGAAATATACAGACAGGATAGCCGGACGGTAAAACACACAAATCATCATCATATCAGCATGACCGTTCAAGATCAAATTTGATTTACTAGTGAATACTACTATAAGACTAATTTAAATGCCTCTTGAACGGAATTTTTTTTCCAGATTTTTCACCAATTAATTCCTTTCAAATGCGTCCAATCCTAATTTTTCTTTAAAAATGTACATGAAGAATTTAATTGCCCCCATTCATGACATTTTTTACACGTAAATAATGTTTGTGTCATTTAATTGGCATGGCTTAGTAAAATATTTTTTGGTTAACGCAAATGTGTTGATGTGTTGATTGTTTGATTTAAAAATAAAAGCAAAATAAAAACAAATATTTGTTTACGTCGACCCGATTTGTGTAATTATCGGCTAATATATAGAAATTAATTTTTATACACGGCTCGATAGATACCAATTTTGTTGGGTTCAGGTGAACCACGAATTCCAATGTTCAACGAATAACATATTTTCAATAGGCTGTTTATACAGAAATTGAAAAACCACGAAATCACATATCCACGAATATGCTACTTTTCAGCAATCCACGAAAATTGATACCCACAAAAGTAAATGTATCGGCAGTTATATTTAGTATATAATTCCAAAACCTATCACCTGTATTTTTTATTTTAAGGATCAGAGATGGACGATTTCTTTTTATTTTTAAAGATGCCAGGCTTATTGTAGATTCTTTTTTTTTACATAGAATATTTAAAGCAAATAATAATAATTAAAAAAAAAATTAGATTAACTTTCACTTTTCAAGCCCTCTTTGGAATATTAAAAACGTATGATTAAGCACTTTTTCCAGAAATATAAGTAAAAGTGATAAAACTGAGTTCAGACGAAAATTATTTCTTTGTGATTTAATTGTGATAACCTAAAACCAAATAATCTAGTATTTATTTTGGCACATAAGAAATTTTGATATCATCAAATAACTGTTATACAGGTATGATAAGCAAACAGTCTATCAAAACGATTCCTACAGATACAAGAGAAACAACTGTTTGGCAGGATGAGGCTGTATAGTGTTTATTTTCATTTTGTATACTCTAGAAAACACATACCAGTAAGTAGTAAATATCTAAAACACAAATAGTTCCTACGCATTGGTGTAACTTTCACAATATGTAAAATATTTAGGTAATTTTGGTATCAAATGGAAGCTGAATTACTGGTGATCGATGTAGAACACATTTTGACTTATTATTTTAAATATTAATAATAAAAAAAGAGGGAACATTTGCCTCTTTGTTTACACTTTAAAAAAAATAGTATTATAGAAGAACCTCTTCTGCGATATGCATTAAAAAAGTTATGAAATTATCAACTTAAAAACTTTTAGAAAATAAAAGCAATGAAAATTAAAAATTAAAGGATGGCAGAAACTTATGGATATAAAGTACATAATTAAATTGTAAAATAATATTAATCATTGATAATAATTTTTAATATTTTTTAGTATATTTTATACATAGGAATAATTAAACACAATATATATTGTACTTAAAAAATAATTTTACCATATTTTCAAATAATTGTACTCACCAGAAGCAAAGGTAAAAAAGAACAGAAAAAAAGAAAATGATATTTTCTTATGAGCTGTTACCTCCATATTATTTTGGATCCAACGCTCAAACATTCGAAGGTTAGTTCTTTTTATATGTCATGGTATCGACAATCAATTGATAACAATTAAAAAAGGTGTCTGCCTCCCAGTATCATTGGCGAATCACATTTTTAAATATAAAAGAATACATATGTTTTTTTTGTAAAGTTGTTTAATATAAGGGAAGATTCTATAATAGATATAGACCGTTCCTTATAAAATTATGATGAATATTCATATCAATACGAAAACAATGCTAGGCAATGATTTTGTTAACAATATGGCAGAATCCACAACTGATAGCACCGGAACAACGTAAATGATCTTTCACATTTACCGATATAGCATATGCTTTAGTTGTGGTGCTTACAAAAAGCCACAATCTTTGTTCAGGAAAAGAACAAATGATCAAAATATTTTAATACAACCGCTAGAATGCTTAAACTATGTGTAAGTTATGCAATTCTTAATTTGTGTTTTTCAGGTACCTCTTGTTCTGTTGATAAAGATTGCAACACACCTTTTATTTATATTGTATGTATAGTTTTGACATTCTGTATGTACAGGTTTTGACATTCTGATAATATCTGTCCCTTCATACTATCTCTTTCTTTAATGGTGAATAGAGTAAAAGAAAAAAACTTTTGTTTATTATTAGAATGATATCTTGAGTAAAAATACCAAAATGCTTTACAGAGTCTAACAGAAAGTTATGTCATACATTTTCAATTGATTGATTCCCATCCAATTCATAAAAGAATGAAGATCAATTAAAATGGCCAGGTAATTGTCAAATAAGCCTTGACATAATTACACTGTTCAACTAAACGACTGATATAAGTACAGAGAATCTTGTCATGCATTCATAGAAGGGACCACCTGTTTATTATATAATTATGATATTGCGATAATTTCGTGTCTTAATTTTTGTTGGTGCGTTTCATTAGGGAATTACTTCATTTCTGCTGATCAAATAAATGTTTGGCAACTCGTTTGTTTTTGGCCAATTGTTTTCAGTTTTGTAACATACAATCATTTTATATTATTAGATATCAATTGATTAGGAATTTCATTATTTATACATACACGAGACTTTAGAAAACATTCAATGAGATTGTTATCTTGGGGAAACGGTTAAGCACTATAGGTCTTTTTAAGACAATTAAATCTAAGGAACGCAACGTATTCCCCCTTGTGTATTGTATTTTTCTGTTTCGAATTCAATTGAAGTTTAAAGTTAAAACTTTAGAAAACACTTGATGCTAAATGTTATGCCAACTAAAATACAATAAGTTAATAAACTCATCATAGATACCAGGATCAAACATTTTATATTTACGCCAGACGCGCGTTTCGTCTAAAAAAGACTCATCAGTGACGCTCGAATCAAACAAATGTTTAAAAGGTCGATAGACAATAAATTAGAATAAAGCAATGGTTATACACGAAGTATTGAGTCATGACTCATGGCTTTCTTTTAATAGTCCTTCTCTAGTTGTTTAAACTTCCATTGAATGCTGTTAAAAACAAAACAAAAAATTACTCAATATCTATTATACCATAGAAATTGTTACGAATTTTCATACGTTATCAATTACAAGCCACATGTCAATTCTAAAAGAGGGGGAGGGGGGCAAAGCATCTTTTTTCCAATATGTCACAGTTTGACGTCGTGTAAAATAACCTCTCTGTTAGCAACGTCATTTTCTCCACTGTTGCTATATCGTATGCTCTTACGTAATCCAATAAAATCAACTGATAATGATAGTGGAACAATTATCTTAGAATAGGTACCGTTAATTATATATTTCTGTGTGAAAAGTCAATATCAAAACACTTGTGAAAACAAAATGGAGGTTTGAAATTATAGCCTGAAGAAATAATTGATGATTTTGACGAAAAATCGAAAAGCAATTGTTTGGTGTGTTTATCTTGGTAGATCTGGTGTTATAAAATTTTCATCTTAGATAAATGCAAAAGGTTTGTTCTTTTAGAAATTAATTATATGGGTAAATGTGGTGAATGGGGTCCGAAATATAGAAAGAATCCAACATAGTGAATGTATACTTTCACATGTTTCACGGAATATAGTGTATAAACATCTTAATTCAAGATGAGATATCAGTATAAAAACTAGAACTCGTTTTACATTCTAGAGGTGGCGTAAATCAGATGTGGCTACTAGTATTTAAACAAATCAAAGATCTGTAAGAGTACATACAATCTAAGACTCTTTCATCTTGCGATAATATTAAAACATTTGACTTTTCCACATTTACACAGTTATTCCCCATTTCAAACAAGAAGACAAATTGAAAGATTTTGTATTGTTTCGTAAAAAGGAATGGCCAACGTCGATACAAGTAACTTGCTCGATAACATCTTACATTCCAGCAGCGCCTCCATACGTAGTATATATCAACCCATTAATTTGATATTCCCGGGCTTGTATTTCCTATCGTGATTTTTTATATAGAGGATTGGTGCTCACAAGGAAGCTACTAACAAGAGTTTCAAATGGTGAAGTTGAAATTATCCCTTCGTAAATTTAACAGACGCCATGGTTGACCGTTAAAAATAACCCGTTTCACAGATGACATCAGATATGATCCTAATGTCGATACTGCTACCCCGTTATCTTTCCATGAATGTAACCTTCCGAATAAAACTACTTACCGGGTTTGTTATAACATGAGCAACACGATAGGTGCCATATGTGGATCTGCTTAAATATTAATCTATCAGGAAATATTTTTATGTGGACATGCCATATGTCTTCATGTCATGGAATTTCAAAAGTCACTGTTTAAAGCAAATATTAATCATGCAATTGACGTTTATGACCGCAGATCAATATCTAAATTTACATAACAATACAAAAAGTGTCGAAGATTTGCCTAAATGGTGCTACTTTAAGGGTTGAACTTTATGAATACAAATTTTTCGCAAACCACGCCTCTTTTGGGAAGTTATTTAATATTCATAGATATTTTGTTTTGTTTACCTAGTGGTTCCCAGATACGATCTCTTTGTTTCATCTCGTAGAAACATTACTTTGGAATATTGAGCAGAAACTGCATACCGTTTATGATCACCTTATATCACCACCGGATAGAAGGTATGGGGATGGGTTCGTGTTGCTAAGTCTTTAGTTTTCTGTGTTGTGTTTTGCGTACTACTGTTTGTCTTTTTTCTATTTTATCCATGGTTTTGTCAGTTTATCTTCGATTTATGAGTCTCAATCTCCTTCTGTTATCTGTTGCCCCTTTTAACCAGTATAAAAAGACTTTTTTAGCGGTAAAATGTAATTCTGACGAAGACCGAAAGTGAAGGAAGGGGTAGAACAGAATTTTAGTTTAAGTTTAAGTTTAGGGCATATAAATTATGAAAGTGTGCTTCACAGTCCTAAAGTTTGATCTTTGAAACAAATAGCAACGTTATAAACTTTCCATTCGATAATATAACTGGCCACTAAACTTAATTTTGAAGTGGTACAGTTTAACAGCCGTAAATGAAATTCCTATGGGAAAATGTACTGTCGATATTTGCAGAATTACAACTTATAAAAATAGACAACCTTTTTGGAAAACATTGCAAATTTTGGTAACAAAGATCAAGTGTTGTCATTTTAGCACGAAAATTCTAGAATTTAACATATAAAAATGCCTGTACCAAGTCAGAAATATGACAGTTGTGTCCCATTCGTTTGATGTGTTTGATGTTTAGATTTTGCAATTTTGGTACATGTAAGGGACTTTCCGATTTAAATATTTCTTAGAGTCTTTTGTTTTAATAGCATGAAGAACCTTTTTCCTTAAGTACAATAATGTATATGTAGTTCACAAAACTTAAATAATAGAAAGACAAATTGCAGGAACGATACTAAAACAACTAAAATCAAATTAAAGTTAAAATCAAATATTGACATTGTGAAAAACAGGAAACAGGGAGATAGTGTGCGTCTGGATAGTTGCTTCCTTAGTTAGATTGTTCACTTAAGAACAAAAATTTCACGTCTCCTTTTATGGTAGCCTTCGGCCAGTACTCACCGTTAATGCCGTAATGTTATGATGTTTATAAAATTACACGTTATGAAACAAAAAAAACGCGGCTTTAAACAATATTAACGGTTATCTTTTTTACAGTTAACGATTTGTTCCAAATTAAGATGCTTTTTAGAATTTTCGATTTTTGTTTGTCGGTTTTTCTTATACCTTAACCGTAATTGTTAACTGTTCATAATTTTCGGTTGTGGTTGTCTTTTACTGTACATTTCATTTTCCTTTCAAACTGTATAGCATCGAAGGCAACTGATAAGTCTTATTTTGATAAAAAAAAACAACATATCTATCTGATATACCCAATGAATAGCAAAGTATTCTTTACGGGTTTTGACTTATCTTTTCGCTCCTATCCCTTTTCCAACTGTGCCTTCCAAAACATGTTGTTAAGTTAAAATTGTCATCAAGCAGCAACTAGAATAATTTAGTTTGAGTTAACACTTAGGTCCCTATTTTGAATATATAACAAAAAGCATCTTAGACCTAAGTATTAACTATATTGTTGATATACCAAACGGCTTTCATTTACCATTTGTTGTGTTGTCTGGCCTCAGTTTCTCGGTCACAATATACTCATTTCGTTTAGTGTTTTGGGAAATCTGTTATAGATTTGTTTTAATTTAATTAAGATACTACAATGGTATCATTTGTAGAAATTTAATATTCAGCTGCAAGATCATCAACAAGTGATAACATTTAGGTTTCTTCTCTATTACCATAACAGTGTTATTTTCCTAGACATATTTTGAAGTCAACTTTGTTGCATAAAACCAGTAACATATTTTTAGAATGAACACCATAATAATCTTGACTTTAGCATACATTTTGTGTAAAAGAAGGATCGTGGATGCATTCCAACAGTATGTTAATAAAACATGTATTCGTATACTTGATAACATTCTATAGACACCTAGGTATAAGTGGAAGGTTAAGCTAGCAATAAAACAAAATTAACCCACCATGTTATTGGGGAAATACATGTACCAAATCACGCATTTGACAGTTGTTTACCACTCATTCTTATAGTTGATAACGTTTGTTTTATTTAAATGTACATTGGACTTCAGTATTTTTTACTGTTTTTATATAATGACACTGAATTAACTCATAAGTGGTACGTCACATCTTCCAGACAGATCGTATATTTTAAAAAAGAAAAAAACACGTAATATACATATTTCAAATGAAAAACAAACCAGTTCTGCATGTTTGTATAGAAATTGAGGATGAAGTGGTAATCATTAATAAAAAAAAATCAAAATCTCAAGTTACATGGTGTTTTTTCAAATAGAATCAAGGTGAGATGTGTCTGTAAAAAATAATAATATCTTTTAATCTAACACAAATTGAAAATTAAAACCATCAATAATTCTTTCTAAAACTTATGGCTTGAATACATAGCAAGCTAAAGTGGGTTTGAAAGTATAAATTCCACCTCTGCATTAACTTTGTGGCGAAATTAATACACTACAGCTTTTAAATATCTAACATTTAACTGTTAATAAATGGTTAAGAATGGAGAAATATTGTAATACACAAGATATATATATTATTTTATTTCTAACTTGACACAGTCATCTCCTTGTGTCGAAAGCGATGATGTAAATTTGGTTTAATGTGGATGTGAATGTTAGTTATAATTAAAGATAAGTCACTAGGTGTAACAAACAATTGTTTTTCTTTAAAAGATAAAAACCCAGCAAATGAATAGTCACGTTTTATTTGTTCAGCTATTTATAATCGGTAATAATAACTTAGATATAATTTATTTTGTTCACCCTCCTTCCTTTTTATAAATTGTTATTGCAACTTTAAATGACACTTACATATCCTATAATTATTCTTCCCGGAAAAAGTTGCTTTCAATACTTTTTAAAGTATATTATTGATTGATTGGTGACGTCGAAACAAAACCTTAAAAATACAAGACCGTGTCAATATGTTCTGTACATATCATTACATAAAGTTAAAGACTTACTATGTTTAGTTTTGCATTAAATTATTCATGATTTTTGTTTGTTCAAATAATTATATGTGTTATGTAATGGTATATCTGTTATATTCAACAGAAATGTACTTTTTCGTAACTATAATGACACGTATGACGTAAAGGAAAAATTGTTCGATTGTTATTTTTCAATATTGTTTCAGTGCAATTCTAGTTGTTCATGCTTATATCGAAACTATATTGCTATGTCTTATAACATTTTTTGTTAAATCTGTTATACATGTACTTCGTTCAAGTATATAAAATAAACCACTGAAAGCAATCAGTTCCTCAATTCGCTATTTGGTTTTGTAGAAAATGTTTTTTTACAAGATCCGTAAATCAAAATATCACAGTTAGAAACTGTCGATATGGACAATGATCAATTGTAGAAATTAAAAAAAAAGGCGTATAACAATCATACAATGTAATATATAATTATTTGATATTATATTTTTATTATCCGTTATATTTTCCTAAAAGAGGGACAGTTAAACTCATACATCGAAAAGAAACTGACAACGCCATGGCTAAACATATAAAAGACGAACAATAGTAAACATGACACAACATGGAAAACTAAAGAATAAGCAACACGAACCCCACCAAAAACTAGGGGTGATCTAAGGTGCTCCGGAAGGGTAAGCAGATCCTGCTCCACATGTGGCACCGGTCGTGTTGCTTATGTAATAACAAATCCGGTAAATAGTCTAATTCGGTAGGTCACATTCATGAAAGGGAAGGGGATTGTAGTTACGACGTAAGGAATATATCCGATATAATTTGTGAAATAGTTATTCCATAACGGTCAACCAACTCGTGATGGCGTCCGTAAAATTTATGAAGGGATGATTTCAACTTCACCAATTGGAACTTTTGGTTTAATAGCTTCTTTGTGAGCAGCAACCCTCTATCAAGAAAATCATGATAAGAAATTCAAGCACGGGAATATCGATATATATCCCGTATGCAGGTGCTGCTGGAATGTTGCTACTTAGAAATGGAAAGTTCACCATTGGAAAGCTGAAATCATCTCTTTTGTCGGAAATTTTTGTTTTCAACTGACCCTCATTGTCAATTTCGAGATGTAAGTCAAGATATGAGGCCGACTTAACTTAATCTGTAGTATCCTTTATCTGTAGTTCAAAGGGAAAGATGCGTTCCACATAGTCACCAAATTTTGAATTATTTAGTGAAAGAACATCATCTATATAGAGGAAAGTAGAGTTGAAGGATATCGCTAACTTCGTATCTTTCTTCTTAAGAAGTTCCTGTATAAAATCAGCCTCATAATAATAAAGAAACAAGTCGGCAAGAAGAGGGGCACAAACACACGGGAATGCCGACAGTCTGTTGAAAAGAAACGTCCTCCAAACGCAACAAATATGTTGTCAATCAAGAATTCAAGCATCTTAATAATATCAGTTTCAGATATTTTATTGTTTGAATCATAATGAGCCTTTACAAAGTAGGATTTAATCCTACCTAAGACACGATTAAAGGGACACAACCTGTCAAAATCATGCTCACTGATTGGACTCAAATTCTTCTAATAAGTTCTTATAATTCAGAATTTATCCAGGTTTGAAGGGGTTCGTGTTGCTCAGTCTTTAGCTTTCTATGTTGTTTCTTGTGTACTTTTATTTGTCTGTTGGTCTTTTACATTTTAAGCCATGTCGTTGTCAGTTTATTGTCGATTTATGAGTTTGACTCTTCCTCTGGTATCTTCCTCTTTTAAAAACATTTTACAAAATGTAACATGTCACTGAATACCAATATTGTTAGGGTAATAATGGTTTTGAAAACAAGATTGATGTTGTGGGCTATAATCTCATGAGGAGGAGGTTTCCCTAACTTCAAACAGTTGTAAGACTAGCGATAGTCTGTTCATTAGCAATTAAATGTGGTATGAGTGCCAATGAGACAACTCTCTATCTTTGTCAAAATGTGTAAAAAGTAAAAATTTATGAGTCAAAGAACGGCTTTCAACGCAGAGCATTGGCTTACACTAGACAGCAAGCTATATAGGACCCAACAATTACAAATGTAAAATAATTCCAACAGGAGTCACAACGGTATAATCTATTGTAAACTGGGAAATTTCTGTCAGTATAGGATCACCACGACAAATCTAGTCAGAATTGGATAACTACTGTACATAATAGCGGTTCTAGATTATATATAAACCTTTATGATATGATCCATTCCCCTCGATTTTCATTACTCATTTTACTCCAATAAATGATTCTTACTCAAGAGATTACTTTTTTTTTATTTCTCGTTTGCAACATATCTAAAATTGGAATGTCCTATGTCTTCCTTTGATATTTCTGAAATTGAATACTCTGTTATTATCATGCATTTTTATAACTAAACAGTAAGAATATAAATTACCATTGTGTGAACAATGTTAAAAAAAAAAGTCTTACATGTAACAACTTACTCAAGGGATTACTAGTGTTTTTTTTTTATTTCTTGTTTGCGAAATGACGTCATCATCATTTATAACTAAAATTTGACTGTCTGATGTATTCCTTTGATATTTTGGAAATTTCATAATCCGTTATTACCATACATTTTCATTAGTAAACAGTAAGAATATTAATTATCTATATTGTGTGGACAATGTTAAAAAAAAGGTCTCAACAACAAATGCCGAAACAAAAGTAAGCAACTGTACAATATAATGTCACTATAGATTTCATGATTAAAATTTCAAACATCAGTCTAAAAATAAACAAAAAAGTTATAAAAGTCGAATAAAGAACAAATTTGAAGAGCATTGAGCATTTTAATTTCCAGGAGGTTGTAAATACAGCTAAGGTAACGTATTCCCGGGATAAAATAGAACGCTTCAAGTCAAACAACATATTATGACTTCAGTATGATGAATGATAATATTTATTTATATGTTTTTTTCTTTTTCCAACTAGCTGGAATGTTTAGTTTAAACAAAATCAAATTCATTAAGAAACCATCTCTGAATTATTCATAACATCAATCTCATTGGGTTTGCACTGCAGTTCATTCTTTATGAGCCATATTTCTTGCACTACGTTTTGACTAAAGCATCCATAGATTATAGGATTTATCAAACTGCCTGACAGTGCAATAAATATCGTTACAAATCTACTATTCACAAACAATTCTTCATGTCCATCAGACCACGCAATACTGTCATGCACAATTTCGAAGATGTAAAACGGCAACCAACACATAACATATGCAGTTGAACATATCAAAGTTAACTTAACTGTTCTTCTTTTCATCACAGTACTTGCACTCAAAACTTCCTCTTTCATCCAAAGCTTTTTCACTATTCTAAAGTAAAGAACTATCAGTACAACTATCGGTAAAACGAAATGCACAATAAAACCATACACTCGCCACCATAAGTCAGAGTCCTCGTCTTCGATCAATATATTGCACATTTTGATATAGATGTTTTCAATGAAAACATTTAGACTAAAGATAAACGATGCAATTAAAAGACCAGCTATTACAAATATGGTGCTCCGGAATGTTGGCTTGTATAATTGTGGGTAGACAATACACCGATATCTGTCTACAGCTATACCTACTAATGTTACTATTCCGAAAATGAGAGCAATTTCTTCTGCATAACGGATGCCCACACATTTAGTTGTATCCAATCCACCATTTAAATCAAGTAGCATGGACGAAGTAAGAATCAATCCATCAAGTAATTCAGAAAAAAATAGGGCCACAATGTATAAATGTGAAATTTTTCTGAGATTTTTTCTAAGAACCAGCAAACCAATCAGTGCAGCGTTGGAAATCACGATACCTAGCATGTAAATACAAAGAAAAACTGTAAGTCTTCTGATTGTTGATTCGTCCATAGTTTCGACACTTTGTTCTGTCATGGTTTTTTTATTTAAATATGAAATTTAAGAAAAATTAACTTTTATAGAAGTAACTTGAATATGGTATAATTATACATAATGAGGTTTCTTCAACAACAATAGTTTTAAAATAATTGAAAATAATTGAAAAAAAATTGTGGATAAGATATTTCCGAGTCATCTATGAAAAAGGTAGGCTGACTATTCTGAGTTGGTTGTACACAAAGTTGAAGGTCCAATCGTGACGAAATCCGCAATCTACTACATTTGATCATTTTGAATAAATGGGAAAGCGTATTAATATTTCAACAAGCAATCCAATAACTTCTGAGAGAAAGGGATGATCGGATTCTTTCAATTACCTGTCACTATTTTAACCTAAAACTATTCATATCAACTATATTGATAGTTTGTTGTATAATTCCAACCCTTGTTTGTGTAGGAGGAGGTGGTTCCGACAATTAGTAGAAACTGTGAAACATTTTGAAAGGTCTGTTCGTCTTTTGTAGATAACTTTTTTTTCCTTTGCAATTATACCACATTGTACTAAATCATTTATTGAAGCATCAGATATCAGATTACCACAAATAGACAGAAAAAAGAAAAAGTCTCAGTCTTTTATTTCTCACAACCAAATTAAAACTAATGAGTAAATCGTGTTTTCCTGGATAATATACATCCAAATAAACTCATCATAGATACCATAGATTATTTATTTACGCCAGACGCGCATTCCGACTACAAACGCCTTGTCAGTAACGATCGAATCAATGGATTGTTTAAACATGAATAAAGATAGCATTAACAGTCAATAAAAAAGCATGACCTCTTCCAATGTCAAACAATAAGTATCGATGTACAATGTAGGACGGTTAGTACTCATTGCTTTATCACAATACTCATTCTGTTCAGTTTTTATAATAATGCAGCTCCTGGATGAGCACATTTTTTAGTCCTTTCAAGAACTTTCAATTTTGTGTGTTACCGTTAAATGTCGTATAAATCCATTCGTGAGATTTGTATACTGATGGACTACTGTAGACTTAACTAAGAAATAATTATGTTAATGCCATGCTTCCTGCTTGTTTTAACATTGGTAGGCGTTATTTTTGTCAATATTTTTATACCGAGCGTAAGCAAGAGCCGTGTTTTTTTCTTTTTTTATTCCACCAGTGGCGAAGACAAATTTAGAGACGACACAAATGAGCAAAGGAACCTTAAATGTTTAAAAGATGTATTTATTATAGATGAACTGTACGCCGCGATCCTTGAATTGTAAAACAGCAGTACATTATCGATCTATTTTGTTGGCTAAGATCTACAAGTTTTGAGTCTGATTAGCTATTCATGTGAAAGGCTGTTACATGTTACTTGAATAAAGGAACATGATTTTTAGACTACATTGTTTAGATTTTATAAAAACTACCAAATATTTGTTTTTTGTTCGATATAACTCTTTCAAAAACATTTTACAATGTACACGATGTATGATGTTTATATAGATGAAATTTTCATTGATAACTGGTAGCAACAGAAATAAATCAATACCTAAATGTTTTAATTGTTTTCCTAAAGCATATCATAAGAACTTATCTTCATATATTGTATTTCAAACTTTTAATGTATAGATTTCTTTTTAATCACAAACAAGTATTTGATCAATTCATTATATTTTGAAAAAAAACATGGTCAAATAAACATTTTGTAAAATTATAAGAAATTACATATGATGGAATATATATGCAGATCCAACTTTATACGCCTTAATAAATATGTGCCGAGAATAGATGACGCTCACCAAGTCAAGTAAATCCACATTTAATAAACAATTAATTTACAAAAAGTCATCATGCCAATGATTTTTCAAAGGTACTGAATACAGCTGGAACCTAGCACAAAAACTGTCCACCTGTAGAGCCATCACTAAATAATTGTTTAAACTTATAAAATACACAACACTTATAATTCGGGAAGCAAGACGCGTCTTATATACATGAAACTCATTAGTGTAGATCAAGTAATAACAGCTGGCAGGATATCAAGATGTATAGTCAAAATCCATATCATATGAGGGAGTTATAGCGGTTATCATCTTACCTACTATAGGTTTACGGGGATATTCCATACAGGGTGTCCTAAAAAATATATGGTTAGTTACCATATAGGGTTGGCAACCACATAGGACAAGTAAGGAGTTAAATCCTTTTCAAAACAAAAACGACATCTAAAAGGTTTAAAATAGACGAAGAAACTGATAATAAACGATTGAAATACATTCATAACAAATTTAAAGCTAACACGTTGTTATTGTTACCATCTGTTTTTTTTGTAAAATTAAGGTATGTTCTTCTCTTAAAAGCATTAATTTGTATATGAAAACCTTGAATTTGTTAAATATCCATCAAACTTGATCGTGAAAAATCAGGCAACGCATTTTTTTTTTTATCGTGAAAGATAATGCGTGACCAGACTTATTACTAGTAATCAGAAATCAGTATTTCTTTTATCATTTAATAAACCTGCAACTGGTTGAAGCATGTGACTATTTTGATAAGGATGAACATTAATGCTATTTTTTTTTTATTCATCACTTTACCTCGAAAGTTAAAAAAATAAGTTTGAAAGATTGAGCTCTGAGAGTGCAATTCAGGCAGACCGACACTATTTAGCCAATAATATGGATATGCAACGTTTAAAACAACATGATATCCATCAAACAAAAAATTACAGCAAAACAGCATCTTTCATGATTTGAGATTGAACGATAACCAACATTTTTGTGCAACAGAATTTCTTAAGTTCTGTGTATACAACGCAGATGTGGATTGATTTAACTATATACTACAGACTATAGAATACCAGAGCGCAAATGTTGTAACGTCTCGTCTGCTTATGATAGTTAATTTTTGGAACGCCTATAATATCAAGGGTTTTACTAGAAGTGTCAAATGCGCTTAATGCGCTTAATGTATTTTTGTCCATCTGATGAGTTAAGACTTTTTAATTAATTTTTATAGTTCTTTCTTATGTTGTACTGTTATACCACTGTCTCAGGTTAGGGAGAGGGTTGGGATCCCGCTAACATGTCTAACCCCACCACATTGTTTGTGTATGTGCCTGTCCAAAGTCAGGAGCCTGTAATTCAGTGGTTGTCGTTTGTTTATGTGTTACATATTTTTTTTTCGTTCATTTTTTTTTTATACAAATAAGCCCGTTAGTTTTCTCGTTTGAATTGTTTTACATTGTCAAATCGGGGCCTTTTATAGCTCACCATGTGGTATGGGCTTGCTCATTGTTGAAGGCCGTACGGTGACCTATAGTTGTTAATGTCTTTGTCATTTTGGTCTTTTGTGGATAGTTGTCTCTTTAGCAGTCATACCACATCTTCTTTTTTTTAATTATGATTGTAAATGGTTCATAAAAAGAGTACAAGGACAGATGAACCATGACATACAGATCTCTACAAATATCCCGTAGACCAAATAAATGTGTTCCGACCCTAACAGTGCCTTAAAAACTGACAAATGTAAAAGTTGTGTTTGGCCAATTAATTCGAAACATAAGGTCAAAAGTATATGAACCCTGACCGACAGCCAGACATAGACATCTTACTATCATTCAATATATCAAATACAATTGACGTCATCATGGTCATATATGAAATATGCAGACAGACATATACACCATACACGAAATACCATAGCGCTATAGCATACATGTATTAATCCAACAGGCTAGACAACATAAAACGAGCATTGCCGAATGATGCATAATAATAAGTTCGATGTTATTTGAAACCTTTCAGAAGTCGAAAATGTACACCTCACAATCATAACAACAGACAGTTATCCTAAAGCTTAAAGAATCCGCGATACGGACTTGACCACAAAATTGAATCTTCATCCATAAAAAAAAGGCAAATTCGGGGTCAGGTGAATCCTGTCTGACGGACATGAAGTTTATAGGATCCAATATACAAAATATGGGTATCCTATAACTCGTGATAAGTGAGTACTTCACATGACAATAAAAAAGCTTCATCCTACAATCATCCAACTATTTAACATTTCATTTTCTGAAAATATTAATACTTTGAAAAGCTTTAACCTATTGAGGATGTTGACCTATATTACGGGGCGCCGAATTGGACTGTTGTGGTTTTGTACTTGAAATTCAATTTTGTACGGACAAAGGTGACTTTTGTTCAACAAAAATGAGTTCAGTTTAACAAGATTTGTACCATACTACAAATTTTAAATTTTGTATGCTTTCAGTGGACAAAAGTCACTTTTGTCATGACAAAATTCATTTTTGTTACACAGACTTGACTTTTGTTATCTAATTTGAAAATTGGGGAACAAAAGACATTTTTGTCTGCAAATTAGTTTAGTTTGTATTCTGTGAACTAATTTGTATACAAAATCGACTTTTGTTACACAAAATTGACTTTTGTTACACAAAATTGACAAAATTGAATTTTGTCTCGTACAAGTCAATTTTGTCGTCACAAAATTGAATTTTGTCGTCACAAAATTATATGTGCATACCTTTTTGACAAAATTGACTTTTGTCATGAATTTTGTCTACAAAAATGAATTTTGTCATCACAAAAATGAATTTTGTCATCACAAAATAGAATTTCTCATAAAACGAGTCTGTATCACATAGTTTGTAAGACAAAAATGACTTTGTCATGACAGAATTGAATTTTGTACAAAAACAAAACCACAAGAATTCCACTCAATAGCTTTTCTCAATACCAATAACAAATATTAATTATGATATAATTGAAGAATAATTTAAACGTCTTCGTAGCATCAAATCTTTCACGATCCTTTTTTACGATCTTCAAAAATGCGGTACGTGATCTTTCACGATTCGAAAAATCAATTTTTGGGTAAATAGTTCTTTATTTACCATGTTTCAGATTATGTTTATACAAAATGACTATGAGAACCATTTGATTAATTCAAATAGAATGCCCGTATTCGTATTAAAGTAGTTTTTCTCGTCGAATTTGTGAAAAAATCATGTTTGTTTACATTTTTTATGTCATTGAAATGTCGAGAAGCAATCTGCCTTTTGTTGTTTTGTAATAACTATGTACTTTTAAAACTGGATATTCTCACATACAGACAGTTTTATTTTGTCGTAAATGTGTCTGTGTAATTATTTAAATTAGAATATGTATTGATCTTTCATATGTCTTCTCGATTAAATATCTTTCACGATCCGTTACCAGAACTTTCACGATCGTCTCTCAATACTTGACCGCCGTTAGATATTCTTTCACGATCATGTCTCTCGTTAAACCGAATGACACCCGTGATATAATTTTGGAAAGGGAATCTACTGATTTACGTTTTTCAAGTAGATTTTTTTAAATATTTGAAAGCAGGTAAACTATCTGATTCAATTATACTTAATTTGAAAATCATAATAATCAATAGCCAATATCTAATCGTCATTAACCTTAGATTGGATTATTCAATAGTTTATTAATAGATTGTGTACGAACACTGGTATCCTTACCACGATTAGTAAATTAAAAATAAATACATTATGAAATTTTCAAAGCCAGTGATCGTCATGTAAAACATTTGCAACGAACCATATGAACTTTGAATATCTATGTGATACAATTGGTAGAAAATGACAAAATTATGTCGTGTTTCATAATAAAAAATATAAAAAAAGATACACAATAGTTAAACTTACATTCGTATTCTATATTAACTTCTCAATATGTCCTGATTTTGCAAGCTTTCGTATATTTATATAGTCTAGACTGTTGGTTTACTGCCACAATGTAACCATATTACAAAACATGCAATGCAGGTCAAAATGATTAATTTAGATAATGAGTCCTAGTTAGCGATGACAATTTCTATAACTGTCAAAAACATATTTCGTCATTAAGAAAGAACAAAATAATGAACAGTGAGATGTTTGACACATTTCCACTGCTGTTAAAACATTTTCCTTACACATATACAAAATAACGAACACTAGGATGGTCAACACATTTTTTACAAGGAGTGTTGGTATTGTCAGAGGCATGTACTCGATATGTTACTTTTCATTATTGTTGTACACGATGATCAAATGGCACAAAAAGACGAAAACCAGTACATTCAACTAAAGGCATTCGTAATTTACGATGATGCTCAAAGAATATGATTTTTTTCGGCTCGATATTGATAACAGTAGTGTTATGTTTGATTATTTTCTAATTTGAATTTCCACTTCGAATTATGTTTATTTATGGCTTCCTTTACATTTTCCACCTCATTTTGAAATATATCTATCTTGTTATCATTTAACAATCAATTGATGTTGCCTTTTTGATAACTAGTTCAATTTTTGTTAAGGGACCACTTGAAGCCCGCCTGCATGTGCGATATTTCGTTGTGTTGAAGATTCATTGTTGTCTGTGTGCTGTTATCTGATCTTTCGTCCAGTTGTTATGCCTTTGATACATTCCCAATTCCCAGTCTTTATTTTAATGATTATAATAGTCGTTTTAATTTAAAAGTTCATAGATTACATAGATTTGAAGAAACACTGGTGTGAGGTAAAACTTAAAACAGCAAATACTTAGGAAATATGTTAATGCTACACAGCTACTTTAGTACAAGTACTTTTGATGTACAATTCTAAAGATGCATATCAAATGTACATCTGTAATGCTGTATATAACTGTACATCTTTTTAGCTGTATATAAACTGTACATCTGAAAAACTGTATATAAACTGTATGTTTTTGAAGCAGTATATAAACTGCAACTCTATGAAAATGTACATTAACTGCACAATTTAAAATCTATATAAGCTTATCATATAGATTCTACCACTGCATCTTGTGTGATACGATATTTATCCACAGTTTATATACAGTTTTACAGATGTACAGTGTATATACAGCTTTACAAATGTACAGTTTATATACAGCTGTACAGTTGATATACAGCTTTGCAGCTGTACAGTTTATATACAGCTTTACAGATGTACAGTTGATATACAGCTTTACAGCTGTACAGTTTATATACAGCTTCACAGGTGTAGATTTTTGTATGCATATTTAGAATTGTACATCCAGATTACTTGTACTAAACTAGCTGTGATTTTAGATCCATGAAAGAGAAATTAACAAAGAGAAAATTGAAATCGACGTATTTGACTACACTTTTAGTTTTCTGTTGTACATGAGGATTAATATCAATAAACCTAATTTAAGTATTTCAGTATTTTTCATATCTCAAAGTACAAATGAAGTACGTTACATTGAAAAAAAGTCAAAACGAAATACTCTGCATATACGTTTGTGTGTATGTTTTAATAATAAGGACCCATTTTGTTTTATCATTTACTGACTATTATCATTGATATTTTGAATCACTTAACGATGTTAACTAGAAGGTGTATTACTTGTTATATACAACATTTGTAATACTCTTTGTCGTCACAGAGGTGTGAAACTGTTTTTTTTTTTAAATTCCATTTTATGTATTCATATAACCATATGTCATAGGTATAGAATCACTTATTCGGGGCATGTCGGAAAGTTGTACATATTTTAAACATAAAAGTTCCTACACATAGCTGAATCTCTGTCAAAAGGGTCAAATATTTGGGTAATTTTTTTATTAAATAAAAAGTTTGTGACTTGGAACCACTGTAGAACTCTTATTGAAGGATTCTTTTGACTAACAAAAAAGAAAACACAGTTATAATAAGAAGGCACATTTGCCCTGTTGTTCAGATCAGAAGTACCTGCTTTTGTACAAACTTATTTCCTGGAAACCGTACGTTCTAATATGCAATTATGTGTATGTTGAATTTTTCAGCAGCGGTCAGATTGAAGTATAGTTTTGACATAAAATGACTGCTACTTTATTTGAACTTAAAACAAAGTAGCCATCAATGCTTGAAATTGCTTTATTTGAACTTAATACAAAGTAGCCATCAATGCTTGAAATTGCTTTATTTGAACTTAATACAAAGAAGTCATTAATGCTTGAAATTGCTTTATTTGAACTTAATACAAAGAAGTCATTAATGCTTGAAATTGCTTTATTTGAACTTAATACAAAGAAGTCATTAATGCGTAAAATTGCTTCATTTGAACTTAATACAAAGAAGTCATTTATGCTTGAAATTGCTTTATTTGAACTTAAAACAAAGAAGCAATTATTGCTTGAAATTGCTTCATTTGAACTTATTACAAAGAAGTCATTAATGCTTGAAATTGCTTTATTTGAACTTAAAACAAAGAAGCAATTATTGCTTGAAATTGCTTTATTTGAACTTAACCCTCTCCCTTTCATACCGGTACAGCTTACCGGTGAAACCAATTTCAAGATTTTTTTGGGACCTTTAGACATGTTTAATCGCCATTTGCTGACGTACAGATGTGGTTAAGGGCTCAAATTAATCCTCAGATAACCAGCAATGCGATTTAATGTGCATCAAACCTCTATCATTATTAGTTAATAAACAAGTCGCCCCTTACTTATGTGTAATTTTTCTGTAAAAACCATTTATTTTTCTTCGAATTTTGAGGGATATTCTCAAATAGAAGTGCAAAGAAAACTGCTCTTTTAAGAGGATTTATGTCTTTTTTCAATAACTGTGCAGTGAGTTTTTGAAGAATAGTATTAAACTAATAGTTCTAACTTGTACACTAGTTGCAAATGTAATTTTTAGTGTAGCAGCGCAATCACAAACTTGAATTACGCTAAACATCTGAAGTCATTTCTTAAAGATATTATGAGAAAAGAGACAAAAACCGCTAAAATATTCTGAATTTTTTTGGCAAAGTTGAAATAGATGTAACAAAACATGGTTTCGTAAGTGTTGCGGTATACTAAAGTTGAAAACACTTTTGTTTGAATGAAGAAACATGTATATTTCAATGAAAAAATGACAGTTTAAAGAGTGGATTCCTCCTAGATTTGCGTAAAAATCATGCATTTGGCAACAAAAAATTATCATCTGAACACATAATTCCAAAAAGAAAACAAACTGGGTGAGAATCTTTATATTTTTTTTCATTTCTTTCGTAGCGGTAGACTTAAGAACTTAAATTTCGATAAATTCACTACAATGTCAGTGGCGCAGGGGTACACTGATCTATCTCAAGGCGCTAAGATTGAGAGTTCGAATCTCACTGCCGGAGTTGGAAAAACAATTTCCTATATTAAATGTAACTTAACTTAACTTTACTTTCAATTTCAAAAAGGAAACCTACGAATATTTTTTTTAAAAGAATGTGTGTGCAAAAATTGCCCCCCCCTTTTTTTACCCCCTTTGCTCCATCGGGCTCGGTCAAGGGTGTCCCAGATCGAGCTAGCATTGGTAATTCAATGAATTTTCCCTTGTAAAAACAAAGTTAAGGCTGCTGATTGATTGAAAACGAATTAGACAAATAACTAGGGTTCAAGTTTGAAATCGGACAAAAAGAGCGTCTAAAATCAATTATTTTGAATGTTACGGACATCGATATTTCAAGGCCTATAGCACGTTATGCGTCTATTTATACCACTATGATAACTCATATGGCTTCAACAGACTCGAGGCATTGTGTTTCCATCAAAACCTGACCCTATTAGCCCACCAATATGTCTCTGCATGACTTTTTGCCCAAGGATTTCGTATTTTTTCACTTTTTCTCCAACAGTCACGTGACTTTTGGAAATATACCACGTGACCAAAAAATGACGAATTATCGTGAAACTTAATTTTTTGAAATATTTTACCAATTATCTTTCATTTGACCCCAACATGGCATGTGTATGACCATTGATGCGAATTCTGTATTCATTTAAACTTCCATAATGTATTTTCGATAAGTAAAGGTCTAAAATGCATGAAAGGGAAAGGGTTAATACAAAGTAGCCATCAATGCTTGAAATTGCTTTATTTGAACTTAAAACAAAGAACCCATTAATGCTTAAAATTGTTTTATTTGAACTTAAAACAAAGTAGTCATTAATGCTTGAAGTTGCAGAAATTAACATAGAAAGCAATGGGGTAATGAATGACTAGTAGCGGTTTTATACCTAAAAATGTTAAACTTATCAACCTTATTCACAGTGTAGATACTATTCTGTACGCTATCCGGAAGTCGCGATTTTCGAAGCGATGATTTCCAACTGGCTAACAGGACGGTTTTGCCTACGGTAACTTTTCTCTCATTTGTTTACTCCTATATCTACAAAGTGCTTTGAACATCTTCAAGGTATATATAGCATCATAAATATGAGTAACTGTAACAAAAACATGCATTAGAATATAAAATATACGTGTGCATCACATCAACTTGGTAGAAAAAAGTGAAATCGATGGACAATTTTGCTCTCGTAGTACAGAGCAAATAATCTTTTATTGCAAATATTTGCATCAGTTTACAGTTAAATATATACTGTTTCAATATTCTTTTCGTATTTAAGTAGAATATTCGTATTTCCCATAAAAAAATATGTTTTCCTTGAGGATCCCAAAATAAATTACTGTACGATCAGTCTACAACTGACTGTATTCTAGAAGCGATTTCAGATTTTTTTACTGTATGACCAGTCGTGATTTTGAAGAAAAATCAACAGCAATTTGAAAGTATATACGTGTATATGTGATATTATGAACTATCCAGGGAACTATAATGTGTAATTACTTTCATCAGACAATACAAATATATTTCTTATGAATTTTTTAGACGGCAAAATAATTGTATTTTTGTTCCAGCAGTCTTATTTAAAATCAAAATGCCTAAAAAGTATTACACGATTCGCTTGTGGACTTTGTAATTGTGTATCGTTACAGTTATCTGTTTAGCTATTACATTTTTTTAAGATTATCTACACCATCCGCTGTGACCAATTGATGATAACATAAATCAAGCTTGTCTCTTTTAAAATAAGAACAAAATGGATAAAGACAGCTTTGCGTAGGGGGATAATTCATGTGATATAATTTTGGTAAGTTTACAGAAATAGAAGGTCCATAATGCATTAATCGAGTAAAAATGGAGCAATTTCAGAAAACTTTAATGATTGGTTTAGGAGGTGTTGGAAATGGTTGAACCCATATAATGCAATGTTCAAGTCCGTATCTTATATAAATAAACTCATCATAGATACCATCTACAAAAGACTCATCAGTTACGCTCGAATCCAAAAAAGTTAAAAATGCCAAATAAAGTACGAAGTCGAAGAGCATTGAGAACCAAAATTCCTAAAAGTTTTGCCAAATACAGCTAAGGTAATCTATGCCTGAGGTAGAAAAGCCGTAGTATTTCAAAAAATTCCAAAATTAAACAGTAAATTTATAAATATAACCATATCAATGACAATTCATGTCAGCACAAAAAGTGCTGACTACTGGGCTAGTGATACCCCGGGGAAATAAATCTCCACCAGCAGTGGCATCGACCCAGTTGTTGTAAATAAACTCATCATAGATACCAGGACTAAATTTAGTATATACGCCAGACGCGCGTTTCATCTACAAAAGACTCATCAGTGACGCTCGAATCCAAACAAGTTACCCCATAAAAGTTTTTACTAAAATTCGAAATAGACGGTGCACAATACAGTCATTATCATTTATGATAAGGAAACCGAATAAGATTAATTAATAGTTATATCAGTGACGGATTAAAAAAAAGGGGATTTGGCAGTTTGAAACCCTTTTTTTAACTATCAATGCATTTGTATGGGAACATATATTTGAAATCCTCTTTTCTCCTAGATTGGACCCCCTCTCCATTTAAAAATGGCCGGAACCCCCAATGTATATTAAGTGGTTTATGAGGAGATGCGCTTACAAAACCGGCGAAACATATTGTACCGGTCCAACGGACGAACGGAAAGATGGACTTCTCTATTACTATAACCCCCCGCTTGACAAAGTGGTGTACAATTGAGTGTCAAAGAGACAGCTCTACATCTTAAACAAAGTGAAGGAACTGTGATCAATTATAGGTTACAGTACGGACTCGAATGTGTGTAAATACATGCATTTTTTATATAACAACTAAATCTGTGTGTTTGTACAATTTTAAGAATAACGGAGGACATTTCTGAAACTTATAAACTGATGTGATTTCCGAGTATTATCACTTAATACTAATATCAGTGATACAATACAATGCTCCTAATTGTACTAACTCACCAAATATACTCTGATACGCTCTGGTTAAGTCTTAGTACTTGTACTATACTCCCGCCAATTACGCCAACTCTCGTTACCTGGTAACTGTTCGAGATCTTATCCTGAGTTGGGTAGTTATCAATGGATCATCCCGGGAACCGGACTACGCGGTATATCTAACTACCGTAATGTCTACATAGTAATGTCACGTCCATTATACTATATTACACAACACTCCCCCCAACTTTGAAAGGAGTGAGTTTACTTCCTATTTGAATATTCACTATATTTCTTTAGTCCACCCCGTCTGGTCGCACCACGGGGATAAAAAAAATAATCTCCAACTATCATGAATGTATATTTTCCAATGTAGATCGACATATTAACAACACACCTATATATATATATATTTTCAAAATTCACATTTTCTCCGTTATCGCTTTGCGGATTCACTTTGTAACTAGCATATCATTCCTTATATATGTAAACAATCTTCACTGATGATCTAATTTTCAATCAAAATTTACAACTGATTTTCGTTATCCACAAGTCCACATTAATCTGCTTTATACATCCTATATATACATGTCTGATTTAACCTGTCTCCTGCAGGTTGTTACACCAATACATACATAATAGTCCACTATTTAGCCATATAAGCTTTTTCCATTGTCCCTTGTGATGGCAAATATCTCGGCCACAGGTTGGCTCCTGATGCCTGCTAAAATCAATGCTACTTGTCCAATCCTACGCGGATTATTAATCCGTATGTTGGATGGGATAGTACAATATGGTGAATCTGTCTCAATCAAAATACGATAGTTTGGGACATTCCTGGCTGCCAGTATCTGATCTTCATGGAAATTTTTGACCTTTAAAGAAAAGCTGAAATAAGTGTTCGGAAAAGCGCGACGCCAAGTCTCCACTTGTCTCGCACTCCCATGGAAACAATGGAGATGAATTTTTTGCTCCGGCTCACACTTGTTCTGCACAATTTCCAACGCTCTAGTATTCACAGCGTCTGACATTGTCTCCGTGGCCTGGCCACGCAAATGTAGAATCACTGGTTTGTTTGGTCTAGCCAATCCTAACAATTTATCAAGAATCTTCTCCTGGGACATCCAGTGTAATGGGTTGACGGTCCTGTCTAACCCGATTTCCCCCAGTGCGGATACACGCATGTCAGTCAATGCCTCTTGCATTGCTATAAACTGATCGTTGTTGAAATAGGGTGCAACTTTTGGATGCAGCCCTATGGCTATCTTCCATTTTGAGGTGTCTGGCAAAACTTGCGGATATGTATCCGGATCGCAGTATACTAGTACTCCTCCAATCACCTCTACTGCAATATCTGGCTGTGGAATTAATTTTTCCTGGAGATATTGTTCAACAGACATCTCCAGGGAACCGGTTAGGAAAATACTTGCCCTGTCCAAATGGAAATGGCTGTCAAAGGCCTCTGATACAAGGGTGACCTTCTGTATTCTGTTAACGTTGTTATTTTTGTCCACGACTGGATTTGATACCTGTGGAACAGGATGACTTTCTGTTTTTTGACTTTTGGTATCGACAGGACGGGAAGAATCCCGGGATTGTCTCTTTCTATTCAGTATTTCCCTTGCATCAAGGGGTTTGCCTGCAAGTTGATTTTGTAAATTGGTTAGTGTTTTCACCACCGTTGAAACAGTTGGTGGTTTGTTCTCACGGGCCCTGCCCGATTGATTGGCTAGATTTATACGTCCCTCAGTTGGACGACTGCTTTTATATGACTTTGCCACTGGCACCTTTACGGCTGTCTCAGCCTTCCTCTTCACTGGAGGCTGTTGTCGTGCCATTGGGGTAGGACGAAATCACACCCTATTCTTCGGAACTCTGCCCTTCTTGCTGGTGACAACTGTGCTAGCAGCGTTATCAAGATGCGTCACTGCATCAATACTGCTGGCGAATTAACTGGGTACATGGTGTAAATATCCTCAGCTGGTGGATACCAGTTCATCACGGCTGTAACATTTCTCATCTGGTCTTGGCACCTCTGCATCATCGTGCAGTTTCTTGACAGAATGTTATTGGAATTAACGTATCGTACCAAGTCATACACTGTTGCCCGTTGGCCAACAATCCACCAAGCCAACTTTTGGATGGCTTCTCCCCTTAATTTCTGGAAACTGGGCTCCTTCTCAAATTTGTCTAGTGGCAAGTCCTTGATAATATAAGGTAAATGGTACACCCAACAGTAGTGCTTCAGTTTCTTGGTAGATTCTCCACATGTTGGTATAGGACAAGTGGAGTGCTTGTTTCTTTCATAGTGTTTCACCTCCGGCTGATCAGCCTCTGGCTGCTGAGCGTGCTGCTGTTGCATTGGAGTGTTAACCTCTGGGACCGGAGTCCCCTTATCTTCTGGCACCTTAACTGATCTATTGCCCGATTCTTCAGTGCAAATAACCAGATCTTTTTTTTCTTTGGTTATGATCACACGTGACGAATCACGTTTTTCCACCACTCTGACCGTAGGCAAATCACATTCCACCTCCCCTTGGACCATAGGTGAATGACTCTCTTCTTCTTTGTCAGTAGGCTCCTGAGGACGTGGAGCTTGGACTTGGATGTCAGTCCAATCTATGTAATTAATATCATGTAAATCCAGAACATCATCAGGTTCTTTCTTTACCTCTTGGGCGTGACGTTCACGTTCATCTCCCCGCTGTTCTCCCGGGGGGAAAGGCAATGGTGTTCCTTCATATGCCTCTGAAGGTGTAGGCCAACTGTTTGCATCATCTTTACTTGGCCTTTTATTACTCATGATTAATCCTAAATACACAATCTGAAAAACACAATAAAAGCTAATTATAACATAGGCTAAATATATACATCATACTACTGGTATATTGCCTTAATATGTAAAGTTACCTTGCGGTGCCAGAGTTCTGACACCGTGGACATCTAAATTTTACCATAGTGTCCGCCAGCTCTGGTGTCAAATCTACACATGCTCCGTGGTACCACTCATGACAAAAATCACACTGTATCATAAACAGTCCATCATCTGGTTTTCTGCACAAACAGTACAAGTCTGGGTTAGTCGCCTTAGTCACATCTTCACAGTCCTGTAACCGGTGCTGGCACTGTTTTATCCAGGGTGGTACTTCTCTGTCCTTACATGGCTTTAAACGGTCATGATTTATTGTCAGTACAGATTTTTGTAGTTTTATCTTGTAAACATACGAAGATAATTTTTCACATACAAGTCCTGGACCTTTCCAAGGTGGGTCCAATTTCTTCGCTCTACCTTTAATTTTTGCTGTGTCTAAAACATAAACTAAATCTCCTATTTTGTATTCTCTTTCCAGAATACGTACATCATAATCACGTTTCATGGTATTCTGGGTAGTTTTTAGCGTATTGCGCGCTATTTCGTGTGCAGATGTTATGGCATCTCGGAGTCTCATCACATACTCATCTTGTGACTCATCTGTTTTAGCACCAGGTACACTGTACAATAAATCAACAGGCTGGTTAACCTCTCTCCCAAGCATCAGCATGTTTGGCGTAAAACCAGTACTCCTGTTTACTGACGATCGAACAGCTCCTGCCAACTGTGCCAAATGTTCATCCCAATTGTCTTGGTTGTTTAGACACGAAGCAACGGACTGCGTCCATTAAGGTTCTGTTGCAACGTTCTGCTTGTCCGTTTGATGATGGTCTGTACGGAGTAGTTCTCGCTTTGTGCATTTGCAAGATTTCACAGATGGATTTGAAAAGCTTGCTTTCAAAATTGCGTCCTTGGTCTGTAAAAACCTGAAATGGAAATCCAAAACGAGAGAAAAACTCGTTCACTGCAGCTCTTGCCGTATGCTCTGCGGTTTGTGCTGGTAACGGAATACATTCCATCCATTTGGAAAACTGGTCAACCATAACTAGTACATGAGCATTCCCAAATTTCGTCTCTGGCAGTGGTCCTAGAAAATCTAAGTGGACTCGCTCCATTGGTGCCCCTGCATGAAACTGGGTAAGCGGGCATTTAGCCTTTCTGTTTGGCTTCTTGTGTAAATTGCATGTACTGCATGTTTTGACAAAGTCTCTTATTTTTTGTGTCATACCATACCATTGATATTTAGCCTTTATTCTCAATGTGGTCCTATTCATACCTTGATGACCGGCAGCAGGAATATCATGACATAATGATATCACTTGTTCAACAAGATCTCTAGGTACCACAAGTCTTGGTGTTCTGTCTTTCTTATCCAAATTTCTCAATATTCCATTATCGTCTAGGTAAAACATATCTTTGTTAATCCAATATTTCTTAGCTATTGGACTGCATCTGAATATTGTAGCTTCTGATGGTTCTGTTTTGTCCCTGAACCATACCAGTATTAACTCCAAGTCTGGGTCTTTAGACTGATAATCTCGTAATTGTTCTGGTGAATAAGTACTAGCTTCTATACCAGTCTCAGTAATGGCATTTACATTTGGAAGGTCCAAATATGTCGCGTAAACTGACATACCAAGTGGTGTAGTGACTATTTCAACTGGACTGTGGCAAACATTTTGGTTCTGGCTCACTGTATCTTGATTTGTACTGTCAAATACTTGTTGCTGGACCTGAGATGTACCTAAATTCTCGTTCACGTGACTAATCACGTTCTGGTCCTCATCTTGTGGTATTGAACTGTCTGGTCTAGTATTGTCCTCTGTAATTACATGTATATGTTGGGTATTGTCCTGTTTCAGTAAATTGTCATCCGAAATCAAAGAACTCGGTAGTACTGTGTGTGGTCCTATAGTTTCAAAACTTTTACAGTCCTGATGTGAAGCTAAAGGAATAACATTATCTACGTCTTCTTGAAAACCAAGCCAACTTTGGTGAGCACGAGTACAGTAATCGCATGCTCCACAGGGTAAATTGTGTTTTAGCACGTTTCCAGCTGCTAATCTATTCTGTGGACAGGCTAAATCTGGCAGACGTGATAATGCGTCCGCATTTTGGTGTCTTTTACCTGGCCTGTGTTTTACCGTCATGTGATACTGGCTTAGCTCCTCTAGCCATCGAGCTAGTTGTCCTTGTGGCTCTTTAAAGTGCAACAACCATGTTAAACTGCTATGGTCTGTACGGACTATAAATTCTCTTCCTAAAAGGTAATGTCTGTAATGTCTGGTGAATTTCACTACAGCAAGCAATTCTTTTCTTGTCGTGCAATACCGCTTTTGCTCTTGGGTCAAGGAAAAACTTCCGTATGCAACTGGACGCTCTATGCCATCTTGGACTTGTATCAACTCTGCTCCATTTGCGAAATTGGAAGCATCTGTGTCCAAAATAAACGGGTCTTTATTGTTGGGTAATGCCAATAAAGGAGTAGTTGTCAATGCCTCTACAAGTTTGTCAAAAGCCTCTTGCTCTGAGTCTCTCCATTTGTACGGTTTCTTACCGGTCAATTGATATAAAGGGTAAGACAGATCTGCAAAATTCTTTATGAAAGTTCTATGGTAATTGGCAAAGCCTAGAAATTGTTCAACCTCTCTGGTTGTCGTAGGTACTTTCCATTTCTTGACAACTTCAACATACTCACTGCCAATAGCCATACCATCTCTATTGATTGTTCTGCATAAAAAGTCTATTTCCTTTTGAAAGAAATCACATTTCCTGGGTTTCAATTTCAGCCCATACTCTCTGAAACGTTCAAAAACTGATCTTAAATTCCGTAAATGGTCTTCAAATGTCTTACCCATTACTAGGATATCGTCTAGGAAGGCAAGTACAACATTCCATGTTAAGCCTCGGAGAACGAGATTCATTACTCTTGAATATATATGTCCCTGGGGCATTGCAAAGGCCAAAACTCATTCGGACAAAGTGAAATAATCCGTATTTAGTGATGAAGGCTGTCTTTTCTTTGTCTGAGTCCTTCACTTTTACCTGATAATACGCACTATTTGCGTCCAATTTTGAAAACCATTCATTTTCCGCCAAAGTGTCCAAACATTCGTCTATCAGAGGAAGCGGGTAGACATCTTTTTTCGTCACGGAATTCAATTTCCTGTAATCTATACACCAGCGCACGTTGCCATCACGCTTGCGCACAAGTACTGGCGCAGACGCCCATTCTTATATAGATGGTTCTATTATACCTGCATCTAACATTTTCTTTAAATGGCTTTCTTCTTCGTGTGCAAAGCACATGGGTGTTCGTCTTATTCGTTGTTTGATAGGGCGTGCATCACCTGTATCAATCTCATGTTCAATGTGGCTAAATGTTCCCAAGTCAAAATCATCTAGTGCGAAAACATCAACAAATTCATGAAGTAAATTCGCAACTTTGGACTGCTGGTCTTTAGTGAGTGTACTGGATTTATCCAATATGTTCTGTAACTGTTCCGGTAGTGGGTTGTTATCTCTGGCTATTCCAGTTGTTGCTACTGACGGGGCTGGCCCCGTTTCAACAACATCAGCTTCAATTGCTTCGCCTAATAGAGTTCCCTTTTGCAAAACTATCTTGTTATTTGTTACATTCAGTAAACTGACACATGGCAAAACACTAACGTTGTAATAACCATGTGGGATTAACAAATCTATCTCTTTATTAGGTTCAATTATAAAATCTGTTAACTCTGCCGACAAATCTGACTCTAATTGTACAACTGAATTAGGAGGTATGACTGTTCTATGTGGAACGGTAATTTTAGCAACTCTTGCTATGGCGTTCACAGGCGGTACCAGTCCAACATCTCCATGAATCATAGGTAATGCGTCTCCATTGATGAAAAATACCAATTTTCTGCAATCTAGAATCACTTTTGCTCTAACAAGAAAATCAAGTCCTAATAGCATGTCATTATCAATTGGCGCAACATAAATATCTGTCCTATATGTTCTTTCACCAATTTTCAATTCGACTGGTCCCACTACAAATGCATCCATATGCATACCACGCCCTGCTGCCTGCATTGTTGTTTTTCTTTTGATGGGTGGTTTCTTAATGAAAGATTCGAAAACTTTGTCGGAAATTATTGTTACTTCCGCTGCGGTATCTACTACCGAAATTACTGACTGTCCCTGTACTTTTAAAGTAAATCGAAGCATAGATGCTGAACCTAACTGGCAAATAGTTCCTCCTAAATGTACAGGATCTTGCATCTGAAGGTCAATTACTTGCTGTAAATCATCATCAGGCTGCGTTTTGTGCAACGGAGTAATCCCCGAAACAGGTGTCTTGTTAATATCGTTTGAAATAGTGTTCAATGTTAGGCGGTTAGGTTTGGACTGAGTCAGGGTTCCGCCCTCTAGCCCGACTCTTTCTGGTTTAAAGGATCTGTATAACTATTTCCTGTCGGCGACTGTAATTCAGGACAGTCCCGTTGTATGTGTCCAAACTGATGACAGAAATAGCAAGCCATATTTGCTAATTTCTCAGGTGGTATGGGTCCCCAGCGCCTTTTAAATGGTGATTGACGCTGGTTATCTTGTCTATTATCTCTGTTACGCCATTGTTGGCGATTACCTTGCTTGTTGGTTTGCTGGCTAAATGGTTGGGCTGCTGGCTGGACTTCTTTCTGTGCAGGGAACTGTTTTGCCTGCTGTTGTTTTTGAAACTGCTGTTTAAGGTCGCCTATTTCCTGTTTATGCAATGCTTCCATAGCAGTCATCTTTTCTAGCAATGTTTCCATTTGTTTAGACAATTCTGACTTTGTGTCCGTCTTACCAATAGCGTGAACAGCTAGGTCGCTATCATAATCATAACTAGGTTCATCCTGATTTGGTGTTGGGTCACGTCTACCTGTTGGTTTACCAAATATAGCGGTGTGGTTATGTTGGAACCATTTTATCTGATCGATTGCTGCTTCAACAGATGTTGGTCTGGCTGTGGCTCCATGTTGACCAGCTTCTTTATCTGAACATCCCTGGCATATTTTCCAGATAGCTTGTGTGTACATATAATTGTCGGGAAGATCTCTAAATGCTTTACAGGCTAACGAGAGAACTCGGTCTGCCCAATCTTCCAATTTCTCATTTGCATTTTGACGTGCACTCATGAACTGCACTTGCAACGTCTCAGGCAAGTCTTGAAAGTTAAACCTTTTCTCAAGTTTGTGAATAACATCAAAATAATCCACGCCCTGGTCCCTGTCGATTAAATTTGAATAGTAATCACCTGCTTTGCCATGTAAACACCAACACAATTGGTCTTTTCGTTCCGTGGTAGTCCACGATAAACGATCAGCATACCTCTGAAACTTTGTGTAAAAAGTTTTCCAACTTGAGGAACCATCATACTTCAGTCCTTTTGGTATTTCTAGGTTCTTTGACTTTGGTTTAGCTGGTGGCATTAATTGTGGTGACTCATGATAACTTAAAAATGGTCTAGGTGTATACATATTTCTGTTCATTGTAGAGGAGTATGCTGGGTTTGGTGTTCTCAAGGAATATACTGGTTCCCTAAAAATTTCTGGTGAAGGTATTCTGCGTTGAATTTCAGGTAAAGGTATTCTGCGTCTGATTTCTGGTGAAGGTATACGTATTCTGTGTTGAATTTCAGGTGACGGTATCCTACGAGGAATTATAGTATGTGATTTAACCGTTGATGACGTCTTGGGACTGGAACAGGCCTTTCTGTTCTAGGTTTGTGTTCATTGGGTCCTTGCTGCCTTCCCACCTGTGATGTCTGCTGATGTGGATTATGGTCTCGTGAATAATCACGTTTTTCAATGTTTTCATTGGGACCTTGCTGCCATCCCAACTGTGATGTTTTCTGATTTGGATTATGGTTACGTGAATAAACACGGTTTTCAATATTTTCATTGGGACCTTGCTGCCATCCCAACTGTGGGTTCTGATGCTGGGTAGCTTGGTGACGTGAATAATCACGACTGTCTATATTTTCCTCAACATTTAATCTGATACTTGGTTTCGTGTACCCTAATTTATCTGTTCTATGGATGTTTTCTGGCTTAGATTGTCTATCACTAGCAAAATCTTGAACTTCATCTTGATCGTCACACTCAGTTTGAAATAACGACTTCTTTTCATCTGGTCTGGAGATTTGTGATGAGTACCGATGGTCTCCATGCTGCATTGTATAATCTAAAAGTTTGCTCATTGCTGAACTGGGACGTGATAAATCACGCTTGACTTCCTCATGCTCAGGTTTTAGCAAATATTCATCAGAAGGTGTGTCGGAATCTGAAAAGTCACGAGTTTCTGCATCTTGTTTAGCATTTCCGGAATGAAATGCAGTTGTTTTCACCTCACCCATGTCAACATAATCTTGTAACTCATAACTGAATTGTGGCTGCGAAGTGTACTCAGGTTGCTGAATAACAGGTGAAAAATCTATCAAATCTATCAATGCTTCAGTAATTTTTAGTCTTGGTATTTCCATAAGATGCTCAGGCTGAATATTACCAAGTGTCTCTCTCATAGACATAATCTTGTCAGCTATAACATTTCCCACACCAGGCAACAACCTTAATTCTTCATAAGAACAGCTGTTGATTTTAATGCATTGCTGCTGAAAAGCTAATGTTGCCATAATGTTATATTAACACAATGCAGTTTAATTAAATTACTGGTTGCTGAACCAGAAAAAAAAATCAATGTGTATGTGCTATGTGGCTATCCACACAAAAAACGGCTACTTTTTCGGAAAATTGCTAAATTTATCTGTTGCCGATTAATTTCGCCATTTTCCGGGCAAAGTTGACAATTTTATCCAACGTGTAACAATTATGCAACAACAATTTGTAAACACTGTAATTAACGCAAGTTTTTATGCTTATTGTATATCCGTGTTCAAACACTTCATAAATATACTACATGTAGCAATACGAACTCCGCAATTACACGTGACTACTCACTTCTGTGTCTCGCTCCAAATTCTTTTTTTCCGCAGGAAACCCTGCTCGCCAAGCGCCAGTGATGTGATTTCCGAGTATTATCACTTAATACTAATATCAGTGATACAATACAATGCTCCTAATAGAGCTTTCTTACAAATTGACGAAAGGTACGTATGCTTGACGAATCATACGCAAGACTCGTTTTAGGGATCCTTTATTTTGACATATTTAGATAATAGTCGTGGAATTTCGGACAATTATCCTACATGCAACGACACTTATTGAATTGGACTTTTCTTGAGATATATTTAGAATTTCGGGACGTACGATAGGTTAAAAAATGATACCACCAGGTCGGAGGAGATAACACTACAAAATATCCTAAATATAGAGTAGTCAGACGAAAAAAAAATGCCCCTAAAAAACTAAAAACCGGCCGCATCCCCACTCTTCAATATTACAATGTTGCACTGTTTAACCTAAGAAAATGTCAAAGTAAATACATTGTCTTCTTCCCTTACAGAAAAATAAGAAAAATCAAAACACAAATACTTCCTTGATTCAAAAATTGCAACGCTCAAATAATAAAACGAAAATGAAGAAAAACAGATGTTCTTCATTCTATGCCATATGCTGGTGCTCGTTTAATAACTTTTGAATCATCGCCTCCCCCTGGTATTATTCTCTCCCCCCCCCCCCCCCTAATTGTGAATATATGATACACCCTAGCAATGGAACGGTTATTTTAGCGTATAATTACCTTTTGCCTATAGTCATGAACATTCATGAAATATTAGCCACTGGACGATAAGTGACAACTTCGCGTCTATCTTCCAAACATGCGTACTGTTAAATCGTCATTATAAAATCCACAATATATATGGTGCAAAATTGTTTTTATTTTCTTGATATACAAAATCTGTTTTTCTAGATTTATTCAACCTTACTTTTTAAACATTATATAGCATAATTTGTTTTATCAAATCTCGATATTCCACTTTGACAATTTGCTGAATGATGACTATAAAATTTAAAAATATAAATGTGAATCTTGTCGTTAAATTTAGACTGACGTGCTTCAATTAGGCCATTGAAATGTTAATCATGAAACTCGTGCTTAAAAAAATTCCCGCGGAAATGTGTGTACTCGTGGTTTACGTAAGTAACGTATCGGACGTAAGTGTATTTGACACTATTTTTCTCTGTTTGATTATATTAGAATCGTGTATTATTTGCGATATTATTAAACTTGATATAGAAAAGAATGCTGTTTTACTGGATAAAACAAAGACTCTTTTTACTGTTATTGTAGAAAAGAAATAGGTGCTCCCTTTACGTTCGTTCGTACCTTTCGTCAATTTGTAAGAAAGCTCTACTTGTACTAACTCACCAAATATACTCTGATACGCTCTGGTTAAGTCTTAGTACTTGTACTATACTCCCGCCAATTACGCCAACTCTCGTTACCTGGTAACTGTCCGAGATCTTATCCTGAGTTTGGTAGTTATCAATGGATCATCCCGGGAACCGGACTACGCGGTATAACTAACTACCGTACTGTCTACATAGTAATGTCACGTCCATTATACTATATTACACAACAATACTAGTATACATCAAACCTTCCTCTTATTTTAGCAACATTTAAACATCCTTATACTTAATGTAGTAAGTCGAGTACACCCTATCAAGTTAAAACATGTTTCATTAGTTTTCAGGATGTGAATGTATTGAAATATATTTGTGTTATTTAGAAAAATGCCACCTTTTGATGTATCGTAAATAACTTTGAAATCACCACTAGAATACAGTGACATAAAGACTGATCATACAGTTTTAAAATATACAAGCGAGACTGATCATACAGTGAGAAATTCAAACAAGTGTAATTTTCTTATTTCTGGCTTCAAAGATCTGGTTGAAACTTTTACCACCACTTGCAATATACTTCATTTAGTTAATTAAGTCAGGTTTTTACGTTAATTTGTACACTAAGAGGGTAAAAAGATTGCTTTTAGGTTCGCCAACTGATTTTTCTTAGTGATGCACTTGAAAATCTCTTGATTAAGGCAAAGATGCGAATAATGAATGTGCGGAATATAATTCTAAACCATTTGAGAATATCGATGTCGGCTGAATTAATCATTAAGCAATGTACAGATGATCAACTTACCGTTTAATTCAGTATACCAATCAAATTTAAAATGTGATCCAAAAAGTTCTCGCTTCGAAAATCGCGACTTCCGGATAGCGTACAGAATAGTATCTACACTGTGTTATTGAACTATGTATAGCTAGTCGTTGAATCCATATGGGGAAACTTTTTGCACTGTTCACGTCCAAATTCGGTACTTTGCACTCACAGTATCATATCATTCCATATTTATCTAGGATAATGAGCCGTTTCAGAATCTAATGCATCCTGGGTAATATTTTCAAAAGTGCACACCAAAACGTCGTGATCGGTTAAAAATGTCATAAACAATGGATATTTAAGCAAATTACATATTTCCTCAATTCGTTGTATACGTATGGGCGTAACCAAATATTCACAAATAACACAATGAAACTCCTCTCAATACCTGTATATAATAGACATGCTACGAAAAGGTATATTCACGTCGCTGAAGTTGACAAATTACACTTTAAATTTGGGGACGGTGTCAAAACATTGATTATAGATAAAAATTAAATCATGTGCGTCTTGGTGAATTCAAATCACATTTACGTAACATCCTAATATTATGACATTTGCTTTTGTGATATTGTTCACTATCATACGACTTGAAAGTTGTACGCGTGCAATAGTGGGTGAGATAGAAAAAGGGGGGCTGAGAGTTATACAAGTTCATTCGATTCTAGATTGATTATATATACATAGTAAGCCAGTTAGATAATAATTTTATTGTTGTATTACAGTTCCTGAAAAAGTTTAATGTATGGCTTTAGAATCATATTCAAAACAGTGTGGCTGTGGCCATTGATTGACGACCTAAATTATCCCATTGATTGGGACAGATAATGTGAACGTTTGTCTGTAACGACCACTGCTCACTACTTACTTATTATAGAATTTAAACTGTGGGGCCACCAAAGGTTCTTAACGCCTTTTATAATAAAATAAATCGAAAAACTAATCAGAAATAACCTTTATGTTTTGATTTATATTATTGATATGAATCAAAACATCGTGTTATTCCTGATTTTTTTTTCGAATTACTTTATTTAGGTGTTGAGAACCTTTGGTGACCCCACAGTTTAAGTGTCTTTAACAAGTACATAGTGAACAATGGTCGTTACAGAAAAACGTTCACATAATCTGCCCCAGTCAATGGGATAATTTAGCTCGTCAATCAATGGCCACAGCCACACTGTTTTGAATATGATTCTATTAATCCCACACAACGCTCTATTGTCTGATTGATTTCTTCTCTCGGGTGTCTCCATAAGCTTCCATTGACTCTGAAAGTTTTGAAGCGCCTTATATCGTGTTCGACATATACCCGCCACTCTTATATACGCAAATTCATTTTTTTTACATTTTCTTCTTTCTGCTCGTCGTTTAGCTCTTAGTTGATGCCTTTTTCAAATCTAATCCTAGCCCCCTCCCTCTCCCTAAAAAAACTAACTGGTTAGTACACATCTATAAAAACGCCATAATAATTATTTTAGGAAACCCCTAGCATTGTTAGCTTATAAAGAGGAAAGACCCATCGGCCATCGGTGTTAATTTTCCTATTGTCATTTTCTTATGAAACGGTTGGCGAATTTCAACCAAACTTTCCAGGAATTTGTAAAATACAAAATATCTGCATAAGGTGGTGTTAAGGTGTAAATGCAAAGTCATTATGTAATGCTTTTGAAACTCTGCGGGAATGTTCAACTGATGAGTAGTGAGTCATATTTTACACAAACCTCTTATCGTTCTAAACAGGCATTAAATATTTGCCACTGAACGTTATGCAACCAATAATCAATCAATCACAAACACCTTATAAAGAAAATACAGATTGAGCTGAAACTGTTTGAATTAAGACAAAGTTGGAAGGAAATAAAGGAAGAAAAGTCATGCCCTCGAAGCTATGTGACCGGGAGTATAAATTTTCTCAACTAGAATGCAACATGATTCGAGTTAAAATTATATAAAACTCATGTCTATGTGTTTTAAAACAGACCCCGTCAGATAAAAATTTAGGTGACAAACAACTGGATCAAAATACATACACTACTTTATGTGCTTTTCATACCTACAATGTATATAAAAATGACCGTTACATATATTCACGAGCAGGTATTTGTAAAGCAAATTATAATACTTAAGATTATTTGCAACTTCTATCAATTTTTCAAAGGCTCGCCCGAAATATTTACACACGCATGTACCCCGTGTCTCCGTTGCATTTACATGACCGCCCCTCCCCCCCCCCCCCCCCCCCAATCTTTTGCATTAGAGTTTCTTAAAAATATTATGGAATTTATTAATATCTATTTCTTATATTTCTTATGGTAAAAATGTTTCTGGATATTCGTTCCATACGGCGGAATTGCCTCCAAAAGTATCAATGCAGTTTTTAACGAATAGTCAATGTATACACAGGTAATCTCTTTTGTGTTTCGACAAAGTCCCCACATTTTAAGTGTAATTTGTCAACCTCAGCGTCGTGAATATACCTTTTCGTAACATGTCTAATAATAAGTCCTAATAAGTATAGATTGTTTAAAATTAAATTTTATAACTAGGAGAATTAACATATCAATTTTCGAGAAATAAATTTTAAGTAACATAATAAGGAACTGTGGAATGATATATTTGGTATGTATACGACTCTTTCGGACATTGAATTCAATCTTAGGTGACAAGTTTCAAAACATAATATGTAATTGTTGAATTTGTAGCTTTTGCAGGATTGTTTTATTTTGTTTTGGTTTTTGTATAATAATTTACAAAGGCATGTAAAATAACTAATATACATTGTACTACTGTTGCCTTCATATATTGACAGCCAGTGTAATGGCCATAACAATTAGTAAAAAAGTTTATCTCTGACTTAAATATCAATAAGTAAACAACATACATTCAATGTATTGAGTGTAAATACATTATTAAAGTGGTCCATCTTTCATGCAAGTAACGATTTGTTTAGACATCCTTCTTATTACGGTATATTAGTATTTAACTAAAGACAACAGTTGTCGACTTTTTATGCAGACCCTGATATAATTAGCTGTTTTATTCTTATCACAAAATAATGTATACATTCAAGTTGGTATGCATATCTCAATGAAACTTTTGAATTATCTTTCTTAGCACTAATTATTATATACTTATATACCCCATTTTGACTTTTTCAAAGACTCAATGATAAAACAAAAAATGTAAATGCAAGGTGTTTTGTCTATAATAATAATTTATCGCTATTTTGTGCATTTTTCGTTTGATCTTTTCTTGTGATAATTTTCATATCATGCTACTCGCTTGAGATAGAAAAATTATCACTAGAAACTAAGCAGGCACGTGGCGTTGCTAACGAAATTGACATGAAATTGACAACGTCGTCATAGGAAAAATAGCGATAAACAGATTATCATTGGTCATCTCAACTCGATTGCCCTTCTCGCTTTCGCCGTTCCGGCTCATGCGAGAAAATCAATCTCGTTGAGATGATCAACGATAATCTATAAATACAGGTATTATAAACGTTTGCACCTGTCCTAAATCAGGAATCTGATGAACAGTAGTTGTCGTCTGTTTATGTAGCTCATACGTGTTTTTCGTTTCTTGTTTTTATATAGATTAGACCGTTGGTTTTCATGTTTGGGTGGTTTTTACACGTCTAGTATTTTTTCGGGCCCTTTATAGCTTGCTGTTCGGTGTGAGCCAAAGTTCCGTGTTGAAGGCCGTACCTTGACCTATAATTGTTTACTTTTATAGATTGTTACTTGAATGGAGAGTTGTCTCATTGGCACGCATTTTCCTATATCTTCCTATATCTATTGAGATATCGCCAACACTTTGTTTTCGATGATCATCAATATTAGCTTTACAATGGAATTAAAACAACAAAATACATATATGCTGCCGAATATTTCTTTTTCTCTGTCTATGATTTTGTCGAAGGGCTTGATGATAACGCTGACAATAATTTTGTATATATACTAATCTGTATTTGTACATAACCTTCATTATCTTTATGTTTATAAGAGAATAGTGATTTCTCACTAAAAGTATAATTCATTTATACATCCACCGCAATGTTAAATAGACTAGATTAGTATATTTAAGGGGTAATGCTAACTTGAGAGATTATATTTCTGTCTTTTCTTAACAAACCCTATCGTTTCCTGTTTTTCATATAAGACAGAATCCTATATGAATATTATATACGTATCTGCGGCACTGAAATTCCAATGCAGACAATTTGATGTTTATTTTTCTGTTGCTACATGTATGTCCAACATTTTCATTAAGGAGATATGAGCAGCCCTGTATAATTTTAGTTTTATCATTTTCAGCAAGGTATTCCATTTCGGTCCGTGTATATCTGCATCCATTCGTTTTTCGTTTTGAAATATCAAAAACAAAAAACAAAAAACGAA
>CM034350.1:106339916-106396215 GCA_019925275.1 Mytilus edulis | reverse complement strand
GAGTGAGGCGATTTTTTTCATAAAGTGGCGATATAGTATGGGCCGATTGGCCAGTGGGGTGAGTTGACATTATTTGATATCTACTCATCGTGTTAGGGGGTCATAAAGGGTATACATCATATAGTAATATATAAAGTATATTATAACGGTTGTGTGGCGTTCTAAACTAGATTTTATGAATTTTAAAGGGAAATTCCGCGATTTTTTACTTATCATCTAATTATGTTCATCTTAACATAAAAAACACATTTGCAAAGTTTTAAATTTATATTCCTTCTAATAACGGAGAAAATCAAGTATTTGTAACTTTTTTGGTTGAATTCTCGAGTGGGTCGTGACGTTTTAGCCCGATTTGTTGAATTCTGGGAAAAAATAAAATCTGTTTAACTCTTATAGCTTATCGACAATATACGTAATTAAAAGCGCACAGCTGACGAATGGTCGTAGTTATTAACCACAATATAAGAATGAACGAAAATGTATATGCATATACCGTTTTGTATTGATTGAATTAAACTCCTATAAAATTATCTCTAGTAAATGTTTTCGAATAAATTTCATTAATTATTGTTGAGATTTTTTTCATAAAATATTTATTGAACATTTTTACTGATATTGAACTGAAAATATTTCTGTTCTATTTACCGTTATTGTTTTGATAATCATTTCAATGCAACTAATGTGTGAGCAGAGTGTGTATATTATTTTGTAAAGGTCACTGTATATTTCTCGGCTTGAGGGTCAATTCGTTTACCTTGTAGCTATTTAGCCGCAGGTGTGAGTTCAAGCGTACACAGGTATGAATGTTGTTATTTGGAAAGGATAAACAGAAAGGATTAGAAAGAGTATGCTGTATTCAATACACTAAGATTTAATACACGATGAGAATAAAGATACAATAATTAAATTGTGTAAATTAATTGAAAATAAAATTCAGATTCATAATTCCGAAAGTGTATAAAAATAAAAGGAAACAATTTTGGATTACTTTCTTAGCGGCAATTGGCGTAAAGATTCAAATATGAAGTAAAAAATAGTAGTTTTAATCTTTAATAAAAACAGAGACATATAATACATGTATTATATGTCTCTGATAAAAACTAAATGCAATATTTCCCAATTTGATATACCATTGCACATCTGTTTGATATCATTGACTTTACCGAAATTTCTTAACTTGTATTCAAATCTGGCTGTGTTTAATGCTAATAAAACTATCGCAATTTTAAAGTTTTTAATTGAAAAAAAAAATACAACATACAACATGCATGATTTTTTTTAGTTTCTTTTTAACATTTCATTCTTACATAATTAAATTCATTTGACAATCATTCACACGAACTTTTTGTGAAAAGAATACCGATGATCTAAGCTAAGGCATTATTTTTTTTGAGGATTTTTGTACATTTTTTTAAAAAATTCTTTGATAATATTTGTGCAATGTTGAACATGATAGCCGTCATTAATCCAAATAAGTAATACAGTAGTTGTAATAAAAATTATATTTTAGTCATGCATAACTGATATTGACGAATTTAGAATAGTTCGTCCATACATCGTTGTTCTTGAAACAATCATTATTAGTATACATGTAAGTTTCCTGACGTATAAGCGCCATTGAGGATGAGCTCTAGAGAAAGCAGACTAGTAGCGTTTCGTTAGTTTGTTTGTTGGGAAAGGAGAGGAAATGCAACCACTTATACAGATAAACGACAGAATTACCATACAAGCATTTATAGTCAACACAACCAGAAAGAGTTCCCATCGTTGGACGGGGAATATGAAGGCTTCCAAGAATGAACAAGTGACATGTCTAACTCTGAACAGTTAGAAAACGGACAATCGACATCGACCGCTTGTTCTTGATATTTGAAACTGCATGCATTTATACGTATACGTTTATGATAGTGATTAGTTCTTGCGTCTGACAAAAACTAAATTCCTTGATGGTTATATCTTGCCATATTGCTTATATTGGTTTGTAAGGTGATTACTCAAAATCGTTATTTGAAGATGTAGATTCATTTCAATACAGAAATTTCGTCTATATATTAAGTTTCTCAAGTGTATACAACGGAGAAGCTCTGAAGGTACATTACTCCCATTTTGTTTGGGTGTGAACCATCGATGTTTACAGCAATATCAAAGAATAAGATGATGATGGTAGAAAGAACTATGGGCGTCATGTGGCAAATATCACATGCATATCGGACCATGAGTTGTCAATCTGTATGAAAAGATTTCCAATACAACCATATTATTGAGAAGGAATGTTTACATGCTATACTCTCGTACTAGTATTACAGGGTTCTTGTGGCATCCACCTTAGACACACATCTTTTTAACGATGTTTAAAAAAAAGACAGAACCAATTTAATGTCATATTTGAATACCAAGAAAGAAAATAAATCCCGAAATTAATTTGAAACTTTAATACTCCCAGCAAAATATATCATCCCTTTGGGATAATTAATGTTCGTCCAGTGGCATATATAACAATTGTGATGACGAATTCCTTCCTTTGTTCGAGAACAATCTTATTGAAATATAAATCTGTGATTTTACTATGTCCACAACTTCGATGAACCAAAGCAAATTATACATCGAACTGTATTTAAATCAAATTGGTTCTCTTCTTCTTCTTCTTCTTTCTTCTTCTTCTTCTTCTTCTTCTTCTTCTTCTTCTTCTTCTTCTTCTTCATCTGGTATACAATAGTCTATCGACATTCGATGATTACATACTGTTGGCATACGTGGACTAGTCTATTTACAAAACTTTTACCCCAATTTATTCAAAATATATGTTTTTTTCTTATGTTCAATGTATACATGTATATATTTTAAATTGCGCTATAGTTCCGTAACTTTCTACGCAGTCGTATAAACGAATCGTCGACAAGTGCGTACATTTTTTTAAATCAATATTTCTGGTATGTTCCAATCTGTCCTTCACTATTGACAATGAGTATATATTACATTTTCCCAAATTCACCCTTGGAAAAAATAGTTAAATAGATTTTAATTTCATCAAATCTTATTTTTTGGGTATTATTGATATTTTTATGAATAATATTCTTTACACCAGAAATGTTATTTATAAACAAGCGTATGAGTTTAGTAATGACAAGTAAGACAGAGTTGTATATTATACATTTGATAGTTCAAAATGGAAAGTTATAAGTTATCCGCCGTGTACACTGATCAATACCTGCAGAGGTGAAACGATGCATGAACTTGCAAGCCCGACAGGAAATCGCTTGAATACCTGGACGTGTCACCTCACACCTCTCACAATACCTTTGGAAGTAATACCTTTAGCCATGCTGGTGATCAGATGAGGGAAGATCAGAATTTATTTGAAAAAAGTTTATTACTTTAAAGAATTATGAACAAATTAGATTTTCGAAAACAATTTTCACGGAACACTTATTTATGATTTCAACTTTGACTTTTTACCTAATTCCAATATCAACAGTTTAAAAACAACAGACCATGGTAATTTAAAAAAATAAGAATATTTTCCGTATCAAGTTAGTTAGTCGGATAAAACAACCGTACAATTGACAAGATATCGACACGCATTTACGACTACATCGGTTACTGTAGTTTTGTTCCTTTGTGGTTTATAGACATATCGTTGTTATTAATCGAGAAAGAAGACAAAATGGCCGAACGCAGAGAATTGATACTCTAAATTTAAAATCGATGGTGATCGCTTATCTAGCGGAATAAAACTTTAATAACTATGAATTTGAGCATTTTTATACTGAATGAACATAATATCAATTTTTGATTTTTTTGCGAAGTTTCCCTTTAACTGATTTTTCGTCTAATCTAAAACAGCTGGGATGTAAAATAGTTATCCCATTCAGACTTGATGTGTCAGTGTAAGATCACCCTCTGGACTCCGGCCATTGGGATGATCTTACACTGACACACCGCGTCCTTATGGGATAACTATTGATAAAACAATATTTTAGACTTATCTGGCATAATGAACTTTCAAAAGGATATTGATGAAATTAAAATTAAACATAAAGGTGTATTAAGGAGAGAGGACCTTGATAGAGTAACAAAAGATCTGATTAAATCTAGTGATCTTGAGCAAGTGGTTACTTTAATTGTCAAAAAGCTGATAAATGAATTTGAAATAATAGTACAAAAGGAGATTGATGAAAGAGTGGAAGAAGTTAAAAAAAAAAATGCAGGAAAAATTTGATGCTTTAACTATAGAAAATGAAGACCTGAAAAATAAGATACAAGCTATACAGTATTCCAATACAACAATTAGAAGAGATTAAATGAAACAAGTCGACTTTCAAGACAGGCTGATACAAGCAGCAATATAACGAGCAGTACTCGAGAAAAATGCCTACCTACCTACCCACTTTCTCAACCTTTGGGTCGGGTTTGGGCAAACCAAAATATTTTTAAGTGTGGCCTTACTTATACTAAAGTTATGGTGCAAAAACCAAGAATAATGCCTATTTGGGCCCCTTTTTGGCCCCTAATTCCTAAACTGTTGGGACCTCAACTCCCAAAATCAATCCCAACCTTCCTTTTGTGGTCATAAACCTTGTGTGGAAATTTCATAGATTTCTATTTACTTTAACTAAAGTTATAGTGCGGAAACCAAGAAAATGCTTATTTGGGCCCTTTTTGGCCCCTAATTCCTAAATGTTGGGACGAAAACTCCAAATTCAATCCCAACCTTCCTTTTGTGGTCATAAACCTTTTGTTAAAATTTCATAGATTTCTATTCACTTTTACTAAAGTTAGAGTGCGAAAACTAAAAGTATTCGGACGACGACGACGACGACGACGATGCCAACGTGATACCAATATACAACCAAAAATTTTTCAATTTTTGCGGTCGTATAAAAACAAACCAACAATACAGATACAAAATAGCAAATGGTGTCTTCTATAAAAAAAAAAGAAAAAATATGTAAGCAACACGTTAAAATTCTATGTGTTCGAAGCGCTTTTTTGGATTGAACATCAGGACCGCACAAAGCCGACTAATTGAAGACACTTGGATTTATAAGGATCGAAGGTGTAGATAGATGTGTGATATATATATATATTATCAGCAGGAGCAATAGCCTTTCTCCGCGAAACAGGGTCATTCTAATACAATGGTTGGGTATGTACGAAAACCAGCAAAAATATTGTTCAGAGGATACTCCACAAACGGTTTCATTTGAAACCAGATGCTCCGCAGGGCGTAGCTTTATACGACCGCAGAGGTTGAACCCTGAACGGTTGGGGCAAGTATGGACACAACATTCAAGCTGGATTCAGCTCTAAATTTGGATTGTGATTAAATAGTTGACACAGCATAGGTTTCTGACACAGAATGAATGTGTTCTAATGAACTTAAAATTTTTGTTTTCTCTTAGAGCAATTCACTATGCTGTTGAATATTAATCCTCTCAAAAAAATGTTTGAAGAAATTTTCTTTTTTATTTAAGAAATTTCAAATGAGAAAAATTGAACCCAATTTTTTTAATCACATCCCTCTTTCCCTTATTCCAAAACTAATCTCAATTAAAATTTCTAATGGAGTTTGCAACAATAACTACTCATTTAAATACATCATAAAATATTAAGATGTAAAAAAACTGATTGTTATCACTGAATGGTAAAGATTATTTTAATTTATCAGTTGGTAGTAAAAAGTGAATATACATTGTACATTGTATATAACAAAGATTTAAGTTGATTCTGGACAAAGAAAGATAACTCCAATTAAAAAAAAATCTTGCTATTGCACAATATTTTGCAATTAGATATTTCTTGCTTACTATTCTGGACAAAGAAAGATAACTCTAATTAAAAAAAAATTTGCTATTTCACAATATTGTGCAATTAGATATTTCTTGCCATTGCGCAATACTGTGCAATTGAAAAGACTTGCTATTGCACAATACTTAATATAATAATTTTAGATCCTGATTTGGACCAACTTGAAAACTGGGACCATAATAAAAAATCTAAGTACATTTTTGGATTCAGCATATCAAAGAACCCCAAGATTTCAATTTTTGTTAAAATCAGACTAAGTTTAATTTTGGACCCTTTGGACTTTAGTGTAGAGCAATTTGAAAACAAGACCAAAAATGAAGAATCTACATACACAGTTAGATTTGGTATATCAAAGAACCCCATTTATTCAATTTTTGATGAAATCAAACAAAGTTTAATTTTGGACCCCGATTTGGACCAACTTGAAAACTGGGCCAATAATCAAGAATCTAAGTACATTTTTAGATTCAGCATATCAAAGAACCTAACTGATTCATTTTTTGTCAAAATCAAACTAAGTTTAATTTTGGACCCTTTGGACCTTAATGTAGACCAATTTGAAAACGGGACCAAAAGTTAAGAATCTACATACACAGTCATGACAGTTAGATTCGGCATATCAAAGAACCCCAATTATTCAATTTTGATGAAATCAAACAATGTTTAATTTTGGACACTTTGGGCCCCTTATTCTGTTGGGACCAAAACTCCCAAAATCAATACCAACCTTCCTTTTATGGTCATAAACCTTGTGTTTAAATTTCATAGATTTCTATTTACTTATACTAACGTTATGGTGCGAAAACCAAGAAAAATGCTTATTTGGGTCCCTTTTTGGCCCCTAATTCCTAAACAGTTGGGACCTAAACTCCCAAAATCAATACCAACCTTCCTTTTGTAGTCATTAACATTGTGTGTAAATTTCATTGATTTCTATTTACTTAAACTAAAGTTATTGTGCGAAAACCAAGAATAATGCTTATTTGGGCCCTTTTTTGGCCCCTAATTCCTAAACTGTTGAAACCAAAACTCCCAAAATCATTCCCAACCGTTCTTTTGTGGTCATAAACCTTGTGTCAAAATTTCATAGATTTCTATTAACTTAAACTAAAGTTATAGTGCGAAAAACCAAGAAAATGCTTATTTGGGCCCTTTTTGGCCCCTAATTCCTAAAATGTTGGGACCAAAACTCCCAAAATCAATACCAACCTTCCTTTTGTGGTCATAAACCTTGTGTTAAAATTTCATAGATTTCCATTCACATTTACTAAAGTTAGAGTGCGAAAACTAAAAGTATTCGGACGATGATGACGACGACGACGACGACGACGACGACGACGCTAACGTGATAGCAATATACGACGAAAATTTTTTCAAATTTTGCGGTCGTATAAAAAACAACAAATAAAAGAATCATGGATCTAACACTAAAATATCAACCAGTACACATCCAACATCCAATGGATTTAGTGTAAAAACCTTATTAACAGTCAGAGAAAACATGACCTTGTGCAATGCCAAAATATAGATATCGTCAGATTGTAGGACCATGAGTGTACATATGTGTATAACAATAATATTTAGTTTGGTTTTAATTAACTGTTAACAAAATCAATATTTATTCCAAAAGAAACATTATTCATCGACCAGATTACAATATTCAAAGATATAACTACAGTATAGTATCATATGGTTTCCTGATATTTCAAGGTATCAACATAAAACAATTATTAACCTCCAAGTGTTAATCTTTAACATTTCTAAGCACATTTGAACATGTATGAGCACGTTCTCTCAGTTTCTACGCCTACATGTAGCACCCTATTAAACAATCCAACAAAAAGTTGAAACCATTCATAAAAAGAGGGAGAGTATACTAAAGGGCTAAATTTGTAAGTCAAATAAAAACAGACAACTCCTTAACCAAAAAGAAAAACAATAAAATGACTAGTATCTCAATTGTTTGCAAAACAACTGAAAGGTCTTTCCTGTAAAAGTGATGTTTTCGTAATGTACTTTGTATGACCTTTCGTTTGATATACGACAAGCATACCTTCTGAAACTTTTCGCTTTTTACACTTAATGACCTCATCCGCCTACATTTTCGATATTGGAAGAATGATTTATGTAACATAGACTTGATGATCTTTCATTTGATATGTGACAACGCCATGTTCTAGAAAGTTTGATTTTTGCACTCAATAACCCCATCCAACTCATTTTTGGAGGTCAGGAATTTGATATTTCAAATGTATACATCATGACCTGTCATTTGATATACAACAACCTTATCTTAAAAGAAAATTTGTTTTTTTGCACTCAATGACCACACACAACCAATTTTTCGGGGACGTCAATTTGAAATTTGAAATGTACGCTTTGAGTTCTTTCATTTGATATGCGACAACCTTTCCATCTGAGAAATTTGAATTTTGCTCTAAATGACCCCACCCTTCCCCTGGGATGAAAAGGGGGTTAAAATTTTCATTTTTAAGTAGAGTTTATTGAGAACTTTAATTTGATATATCAAATGACCCCATTTGACAAAGTGCAAAAAATGATGCAATTACAACTATATAAATAGAAGTTATGAAACTTACAAAGTTATTGCAAAACTTGAAAATTTCAAATTGATTTTTTGATTGTTTTTTTTCATGGAATGTTTTTTGGTATTTGGTCAAACATATTACAATGTTTACCTCTTCAACTTCTAAAACATTTACGGTGGTAACCTGTTGTTGACTCAGAAATACATGCCTCCGCTCGAAAAACTTCAAACTGAATTTTCTGTAAAACGACAGCAGATATCTCAAATCTGTTAACTGATAAATGATCTGCACTTGCAGGACAACATTGTAGAAAGAAATATGGACACTTCTAAGGTTCATCAAGGTCACAACGAATCATCAAATATATGATGCAATACCAAACTTGAGAACCAGAAGTGGTAGAGACATGGGACTACCACCATTCGACTCAGAACTACTTGACCTTTCAAATGTCAAAAGGTCAAGGTCATAGTACACTTGAAGGTCAAGGTAAAATTTCATCATGACCTGACATTGACCTCTGATCATCTTTGCAGTTTATAGAAGGTTGATATCTGTTTCCTTTTAAAAGATATACACATGTTACTATACTTTTAAGAATTATGTTGACTTAACTTTTGAACAGACGGTCGGATATTTTTCAGCTTAATGTATAAAATGTAGAGCTCGTCGAGAGGAACATTTCATACACAGTATGTATGCAGCAAACTCTTATCGTTTTCTTAATATGCAAGCTTGTATTGCAGCGTAATTGTTTTTGCACTCGGTGACCTTTGACATTGGGTGCAAATTGAAGGTCACATGAACTTCTGACTACTGGTGTAGGTCCCAAGTCTCAACGACTTCCGGTTCTCGAATTACAATATTTCAAAAATTGTGTACATTTTTTTCAAGGGGAATAACTCCTTAAAGGGTAAATAACAAAATGATTGTATATGTTCATTAACATTGCCATCTGTTCCTGTACTTCTTGCCGTTTTCAAATCGATTCTATCTCTAATACTTTTTGAGAAAATAGGGGATATAACTCTCATAGGGGACGTTGAAATCCTATTTAGCCTCATATGGTAATATATCATGTTGAGATCTATATAGCTACCTATTGTCAAAATATGGTCATGATATCTTTAAAAACAACGAGGGGTGGCCATGTTGAAAAAATCAATTAAAGGGAGATAACTTCTAAAAGGGATGATGAAATCCTCCAAAAGTTCATCTTGTAAAAGTTCATGATGAGGTCTATTGATGGTTCAAATTTGGTATTAATAGAAGTGGTAGGGGGCGTGCCAAAAAAATGTTGGAAGAAAAAAAAAAGAAAAAAAACTTCAGAAAAACAAATTAGGTCTTTCCTCGCCTAGAGGAAAGACCTTAATAACCAAGTCAACAAAACACTATACAGAAAACTAAAGATTGAGAAACACGAACCCTACCAAACCCTGTGTGAGAACTCTGTTGCTATGTTAATAAACTAAACAAATTATCAATGATTGTGAAATGTACATCCTTAAGTGATACAAAGGTCCAATCTATCAAGGTTTACCTATCAAATGTTAAAAGTTCTCAACATGACTATAGTAACTTTAGTTTTACCTCTTATATTCCAAGGTACAGTATCTTCGTGGGATTCTTTCAACTTTTTGATTTCTATTGTCGTGTCTTTCAGTTGCTTATTTTCCTCAAGAGAACGATTGATATCCATTATTATTTCTTTGTTTGACTGGTCCAATGTTTTTGTTCTAAGTTGATCACAGTTCTGCTTTATTTGCTGTCCACCTAATCTTCCAATGGCCTAGAAATTTTTACAGAAATTAAGGACAATCTGATATTAAATTTAACTTAGATAAGCTACATATATTACAAAATCAAAATTTGTATTAGAAATTAAAAATATAAAAGTATACGTGTTACTCATGATCATTGATTAAAAGTTGTAAAGATTTTCAAAACCACTTTTTGATGTATCGGTATAACAACAACAGAAACAACAGTACTTTATTTTAAGAGGGTTACACAGTAAGCTGTAGAACTAATCTTTCCTGAGGCCCTCAGCATGAAAAATCAAACAAAATGCCATACATGTGAACCTCCCGACGGGAGTACAGTAATCCCGTTTTCAGGGGTCTCCTCCCGTCCTCCCGTTTAGGAGAAAAAACTCCCGTGTATGAAATATTTCATGAATGAAAATTTTTGGACGCCATATTTGATAATTTCCTAGTACCGTACGGGTGTAATTGACACCTGTGTTAAATTTCACCTGTAAATCATAGAAGATGTATAATTATATGGCTTCACTTGACAGCTCCTGACCAAAATTTCCAAATCTCCTGATCTGAGTTTCACAGTCCATCACATGTATGAAATGCAAACATATACATTGCATACATTAGTATGAAAAATTAGTATACACTTTACTTCAATAGTAGTTTCAGTGTAGAACATGTTTGTAAAAGTTAACGACAACAGACGACGGACACCAAGTGATTAGAAAAGCTCAAATGGTCCTTCGAACCAGATGAGGTTAAAAGTGTGGACCGGGCGATGGACAGACGGAAGGAGTGCAAACTTAAAGTCAGTAGGGGACTAATAAAGTCTTTGTCAGATTAACCTTTCAAGACGGTCATCCACTCCTTACAATCATGCCATACACTAGTCCGAGATTACTCTGACGTCCAACGGCTGTTTTGCCAGACAAGCTGGTGTGGTCCCACGGACCAGCTTGTCTGGCAAAACAGCCGTTGGACGTCAGAGTAATGTCGGACTAGCCATACATATATAAAGAGCTGTACCATGATTGCATGATATGCCTTTCTCCCTTTTAGCTCATATTTATGCTTTAAATGATATAATATGATCAACTAGAAATACTGTGAGCACTGCTCAAATAGTATTCGGCATTTTTTTTAAGAAATAAAGTTCTATAACCCTGCAATGTCATATCAGAAATTTATGAAAACCAAAAAGGAGCTTATTTCAATAGACATAAACGATTCACCAAATTTTTATGAAAATTGCTCAAAAGAATTTTTGAGTAATGATCAGAAAACAGAAATATCCTCCATTTTTTATGAATATAAAATCCCACAACTCGGAAACGTGAAATCTTAAAATTGACAAAGAAATCAAAAGGGTGCTTATTTCCATAAATAAAACACAGTCACCAAAATTTCATGAAAACTGCTCAAACCATTTTTGAGTTATTGTCTGAAAACTGGAAAATACCCTCTTTTTTTATAAATAAATGAGTAATAGTCCGAAGTGTTGATGACGGACTGGAGGACAGACAATGATATACCATATTATGCCCCGTCTTTAAAGTTGGGTGTATACAAATAGTTACCTATGTCTTATAGTATTTGAAAACGGTTCTCCTCACGAAAATTAACATTACAATCTATCTGAAGTAACAGTTAGATGAACCCCGTTATACAGACATTTTTAACACTTTAAAATAATTTCAAATATAATTGCTGACTAATTAACTATGAAATAAGGTCAAGGGCAGGTGTCTGACTCGAAATGCCAACCTTACAACCATTTCTCAGAGTTCAGAAATCAGTGAAATTTTTTTTTTCTGTGTGTACATCTGTTTATAGTATAAAACATATTTTATTGTGAAATGATAACATTATAAAGCATTACAAATATGACAGTTTTATTAGGATTAGAAAGACTAGTGAATTTCCACTTTTACTAATTCCACTTCGATACAACTGTCACGTACTCGGGGTAGTGACTTCTGGGTATCGTACCAAGGTTTACCCCTGGATATTGGAAGCTGCACCGTTTCTTATATTTTTATCTTTAATTTGTTAACTTTTGCCTCTGACACACAATAACAACTTGTGGGACGTGTTGCTGTCTTTGAACAGACCTTGTGTTAAGCAACAACCAGTGCTAACCTGTGCACTATTCCAAACCTTGCTAATGTCTTCCTATGCGCTACTATCCTGTGCACCGCTATCCTGTGCACTATCTGGCTTATTCAGCCTGTGCACTGCCTAACCAGTGCACGTATTTCCGCACAGTCGCCTATGCACCTATTACCCGGTGCGTAAATACAACTTTAATACTCCTGCAACCTTATTCAGGTACGCAGATAGATTCTTATTCAGATTCTATTAATCTTTTTATAAAGTGTAAATAATTACCTTTTCCCTTCTTTAAGGCGTCTGGATTATCCATCAAGCGACCCTTGTTCTGACAGCACATCAGCTTATATACTAAGGTTTTGGACCATACCATTTACTTTGGACGATACCATATGTCTTATTCATATGAGTGTTTATAATTACCTAACCCTTAATGCTAAAACGTTTGAATGACGGCCCTTATGTTTACGACTACTGATCGGAATATTTCCGGGTATGCTAACCACGACCGGTCCGTTACTGATTCTAAATATTATAAATATCCATAGCAATGTAAACAAAACAAAATCGAAAGTAGACAACTGTTCAACTTTCAAACATAACGAGTTCGTATAACAATGTTTCAGCTTGATAAAAGAAATAAGAAGATGAACCTTAGTAAAATAAAACTGATGAACCATGTTCATCACATTACCCACGCCTCCAGGAAATGCGTCCCCGCATTTATCGAAATCAATTGAGCACATCTACATCAAGTGGACATTTTTCAGTCCCAAACTCTATCCGGGTATTGCCTCGAGCCATGCCATTTAAAAACCACAATTATAACCGTTACTTCTTCAGTAGCTAACCACTAGAACAACTCGTAGATGTATGATCTACCCGACATGACAAGATTCCCACTCAACTGTATACTATTGTCTTTACACTGGAGGAAACGTTAAACATGGACATCAACTTAAACACGTCAACTTAAACACGTCAACTTAATCATAAGTACCCTTACATCGTTTTACATCTTTATTTGAAACATGTATGCTGACATATTTTAGAGCCACCAATTTTTAACCTTTAAAACCAACAAGCCAAATGTTACATTTGAAAACCACTGAAAATATCAAAGCCAAAACCGGTATGAAATAATATTGCCTAACAACCGGCCACTTATGGACCACTCAAAGAGCTTGTTGAGAGGGATCTTTAACGTGCACAAAGCGTGGTACTCCTTGAACACGGGACCTCGGATTTAACGTCCCCATCCGACGGACATACATATTAAAATATACCACAAAATAACATTTAGATAGTGATTCCTTCACTTTTCCATTACTATTTTTTTTTTATATTTATATACATGATAGGAATATATATACAACAATGAGATCCAAATTATCGAACAAAATCATGAAGCCATGCCGGCTGCTTGGTAACCCTGCGTGGACGCCCTGCGTAGCCTGACTCATCCCTTGAATCACTTTGATCAACAATGTTGTCAGCACTATCAAGCTCCTCATTGAAAATTTCGGGCAACACACTTTCCGGCTCAAAAGCATCATTATTATTTTCGTTCCTCTCTGTTTCTCCTCTCAGTAGTTGGCCCTTGCACAACCTCATTCTATCTACATGTATGACCTGTGGTCGGCTACGCCTACCACAGTTAATGAGATAGTTAACATCCGAGTATTCTTTAAGAACTCGAAAAGGACCACGCCAGTAAGATGTGAATTTTGGAGAATGACCAGCTTTTCGAATGGGAAAGAATACATATACTTGGTCGTCTTTCCTAAATTTGCACCAGTTTAACTGTTTGTCATAATACTTTTTCTGACGCACCATTTCCTGTCCTACGTGATTTCTAACAAAGTGGTGAGCTTCTTCCATTCGTTCTTGAAGTTCCCATGCCCATCTGTTTTGTGGAATTTTCTTTAGATAATCAGGTACATCGTACATGAGGTCCACAGGTGTAGCAACTTCGCGACCTAACATCATGCGATTAGGCGTACATCCTGTGGTCTCATGTTGAGCTGATCTATATGCCATCATAACGTAGGGCAATAAACAATCCCAATTCGAATGGTGTTCGTCAACATAAGCCGTCAACATTTTGGCCAATGTTCCATTAAATCTCTCTACCATTCCGTCACACTGCAGATGGTAGGGTGTGGTTCTAGTCTTGTCTATCTGTAATAAGTGACACATTTCCTGAAATAATTCGCTCTCAAACTGCGAGCCTTGGTCAGAGTGAACTACAGTAGGCACGCCGAAACGCGTAATAACCTCTGCTACTAATATATTGGCTACAGTTGATGCAAGCATGTTAGGCATTGGAAAGCTTTCCGTCCATTTGCTGTAATAATCGCTAATGACTAGGATATACTTGTGCCCTCTCTCGGTTTCGGGTAGTTCTCCCAATATATCCATAGCAATTCTTTCCATTGGGTAACCCGATTTTTGCAACTGCATAGGAGCCCTTTGCCGTTTATTCGGACCTTTTCTCTTGGCACAGATTTCCCAACCGGCTATATAGGCTACTATGTCATGTCGTACACCAGGCCAGTAGAACCTATCTTTGATTCTAGATTGCGTTTTCTTGATGCCAAGGTGGCCTGACGTCTTGTTATCATGACACTGCTGAAGTATTCGACGTCTTTCTGTGAGGGGCACTATCACTCTACTTTTGTTGTTGTCTCTGTGCACTTTGCAAAGTACTCCATCCTGAATCTTCAGGTCATCAAACTGCGACCATAAGCTTTTAATAACATAATTGTACTCTCCTAGATTTTTCAAGTTAGGCTTGTGCCCATCTTGTACCCATTGTCTTACAATTTGCAAATTTTTGTCATTGTCTTGAAGATGTTTGAGGGATATTTCTGTGTCGTCCTCCTTGTCTCTTTCACATTCATCGGGCTTTGATGACACTGTATGTACAAGTTGTTGTGCCTTCCAATCAGAGCTATACCCACACTGTCTACAAGGTATCCTACTTAACGCGTCTGCATTCTGGTGCTGACTTCCTGGCCTGTGTTTAATTTTCATGTCATATGTACTCAACACTTCAAGCCATCTTGCTAATTGTCCTTCTGCGTTTTTGAAGTTTAACAACCATTGCAATGAGCTGTGGTCCGTTCGAACGATGAATGCTCGGCCATACAGAAAATGACGAAAACTTTTGACGAAGTGTACTACTGATAAGAGTTCCTTTCTAGTGACACAATATTTCCGTTCTGTTTTTGATAATGTTCTGCTTCCAAAAGCAATGACTCTTTCTTTACCATCAATTTCCTGTGATAGCACAGCTCCGATAGCGTTATTACTTGCGTCAGTGTCTAGGATGAATGGTCTAGATAAGTCTGGATGTGCGAGAATGGGTGCTTTAGTTAGTTTTCCCTTCAAGGCTTGAAAAGCTTCCTGACATTCTTCTGTCCATAAGTACTTTCGTCCTTTTTCTGTTAGTTGATGGAGACATTTGGCGATTTTTGCAAAATGTTCTATGTACCTCCGGTAATATCCACAGAGACCCAAGAATGAACGTAATTCGCTCGCGTCAACTGTAATGGGCCAATCCTTTATGCTCTTTATCTTTTCTGGATCCGTGGCTACACCTTCCGCAGTGACGACATGTCCAAGAAAGTTAACTTTCTTTGAAAACAGTGTGCACTTCTTGGGTTTGAGCTTTAGGCCAGCTCCCTTTAGTCGATCAAAAACCGATCGCAGATTTTCGAGCATTTCCTCAAACGATTTTCCAACCACAATTATATCGTCTAGATAAACTAGACATATACTCCACTGTAGTCCCGCTAATACCCTTTCCATCAATCTTTCAAAGGTTGCCGGCGCGCAGGCCAGGCCAAATGGCATCTGTCTAAATTGAAACAGTCCCCGTCGGGAGGCAAATGCAGTTTTCGGGCGATCTTTCTCTTCCATTTCCACCTGCCAGTACCCCGAACAAAGGTCTAAAGTAGAGAACCATTTATTTCCGGACAATTGCTCTAATGAGTCGTCGATGCGGGGTAATGGATATGCGTCTTTTACTGTTAAATCGTTGACCTTGCGATAATCAACGCAAAAGCGTGTAGTACCATCCTTTTTCTTTACCAGTACTATCCCAGACGACCATGGACCGTCGGCTGGCTCAATTACTCCGCGTTCAAGCATGTCATCGATATGTCTATCGACTTCCTCTCGCATATGAATGGGGGTGCGGCGAGGCGGTTGTTTTACTGGTGCATTATTTCCTGTATTTATGGTGTGGCGCACCAAATTAGTTCTACCTAAGTCCCTGTCGGATGCTGCAAAAAGATCTTTGTATTCATTGAGAAGATTTTCAACTCCACGTTTTTGCTCCTGGCTAAGATTTTCGCTGCAATTACTCAGTAATTTTTGCAATTCAATTCTTAGGTTCTGATCCTTATGTATATCAGTAATATTTTTGTCGTCGCTTATCACGTCCTGGATAGGGCTTATATTTCCTACAATTGTCCCAGCTCTTATTATCTTCACTACATTCGATACATTCATAAATCGCAGTGGTACGGTTTCTGAGGCTTTAACTAAAGTTCTTGCCATTAAGGCACTGTCCTTTGCTACAAATTTGTCACAGGGTTCAATGATTCCTAAGCCTACTTCATTCTTTGTTGACGGATATTCGTTAATGTGACCCCGGACCAAAGCTTCTGTGCCTGGCTGTATGCATGTATCTTCAACTACAGACACTCTATAGCAACCAAGCTGTCCAGTGAAGTTCAGTGGTATCACCTGGTTATTGCAAACCATATGTTCTTCTTGTAAATTAATCAGACATCTATTTTTCTTGAGAAAATCTAAACCAATTATGCCATCTAAAGCAAGATCCGCTACTACTGCCTCTGCTAAATATACGTTATGATCAATCCAGATGTGAAATTCACCTTTTCCCGTAACGTTTAGTTCAGAGCCGTTTGCTGACATAATAGTTTGAACCACTTGATTGAGGTTTGGCATCTCTTCTTTTCTCAAACTATTGAATAGTTTATTTGATATAAGAGTGACAGTTGCGCCTGTGTCAACGAGAAAACTGGCTTTTATATTTCCTATAGCTACGTCTATATATGCCCCTGCTTCTTTCGTCGAGTTATTTTGAACATTGAGCTTGATTTGTTTTCTCCGCTGTCTTCTTGTTCGAGAATTTACTGGCCTTGCAGAGCCATTCTCGTGGTTCCTGTATTGACCGTTCCCGTTGCCACCTTGCTTTCGTAGCCTACATTCTCGCTTAAAATGTCCATATTTACCGCAATTGTAACATTGCTGATTCCGTTTCCATTCCGGACCGGCAGTGTTTCTTTGTCCGCTGTTTTTAAATTCATTTAACTCCGTTCGAAGTGATTCTAATTGCTTAGTAAACGAATCCATCAGTTCTGTAAACTTATCGTCCTTAGATAATTCTTCTGTAATATTATCTGCATGCGTAGCCCGCATCTGAGGTTTTACAAAATCTTGTCTTTTCTCTGGCAAGGTTTCACTCGCGCGCTGGCGTCTCTCCTTTAATTGAACTCTGTATAGTTCGTTCTGATTTGGCGGAGCAAAACGCTCTTCTAATGATTTCACTAAGGTCTCATAATTCATTTTCTTATCAGTTGGTAAATCGCTGAAGACACTCTGTGCGTGCCCGCGAAGGGCAGCGGCAAGGTAAAGCCCCTGCTCATATTCGTCCCAATTATTGATGATAGCACATGCTTCAAAGTGCGATTTAAAATCAACCCATTCGCCAGACCCATCATAATTGGCCAGTTTGATTTCTCTTCTCGTATTCTTTCCAGGCGTGCGTACTTTTTCCTGGTTATTGACAGCCTGTTTTGCATTCCTTTGGCTAGGTCTTAAGATAGGAGAAATCTCCACTGAACCTCCGCTACTGGTACCGGGCGTTGCGCTAGTTGTTTTGTAATGCCCTTGCTTAGAGCGGGCTCCCTGTTCGTGCTCACTTACGTAAGGTCCAAACAATGTTGGTGCATCATCAGCTCGTTGAAGCTGTGTTTGGACTGTGCGCTCTGTGACATCGCCGAAATCCGTGCGCCTCGTCTGAGCAATACCAAAAATATGTCAGGTTTCTAGGTTGCTCTTTTGGGGTAGAGTGTTGTGGTGTCAAAAACCTAGGATTTTGAGTTTGTCTCAACTTTTCTATCTTTTGCTTTACATCTTCCTCTAACGTACTTATATGCTGTTGTAAATCGTCCATGTTTAATCAAGTATAGGTGCACTTGCCAATATCCCACCGCTGCCACCAAAATTATGTCACGTACTCGGGGTAGTGACTTCTGGGTATCGTACCAAGGTTTACCCCTGGATATTGGAAGCTGCACCGTTTCTTATATTTTTATCTTTAATTTGTTAACTTTTGCCTCTGACACACAATAACAACTTGTGGGACGTGTTGCTGTCTTTGAACAGACCTTGTGTTAAGCAACAACCAGTGCTAACCTGTGCACTATTCCAAACCTTGCTAATGTCTTCCTATGCGCTACTATCCTGTGCACCGCTATCCTGTGCACTATCTGGCTTATTCAGCCTGTGCACTGCCTAACCAGTGCACGTATTTCCGCACAGTCGCCTATGCACCTATTACCCGGTGCGTAAATACAACTTTAATACTCCTGCAACCTTATTCAGGTACGCAGATAGATTCTTATTCAGATTCTATTAATTCTTTTATAAAGTGTAAATAATTACCTTTTCCCTTCTTTAAGGCGTCTGGATTATCCATCAAGCGACCCTTGTTCTGACAGCACATCAGCTTATATACTAAGGTTTTGGACCATACCATTTACTTTGGACGATACCATATGTCTTATTCATATGAGTGTTTATAATTACCTAACCCTTAATGCTAAAACGTTTGAATGACGGCCCTTATGTTTACGACTACTGATCGGAATATTTCCGGGTATGCTAACCACGACCGGTCCGTTACTGATTCTAAATATTATAAATATCCATAGCAATGTAAACAAAACAAAATCGAAAGTAGACAACTGTTCAACTTTCAAACATAACGAGTTCGTATAACAATGTTTCAGCTTGATAAAAGAAATAAGAAGATGAACCTTAGTAAAATAAAACTGATGAACCATGTTCATCACACAACTGTTTATCATGTGATAAAAAAGTAAAAAATTGTCAAGATTTTATTATAAAGCAATGTATGTGACATGAGGTACATATAAACAATAATAAACATGAAATATAATGAAAATGAATCACACCTTGAAAACAAACATGACAGCTAAGGCCTTGCACTTTTTTGTCTGAGACACAGAGACTGATGCATTCATGCATCATCATGGGATTTCAATTTTCATAAATTTTGAAACAAGAAATTAATTTAGGTTGTTTTCTCAATTCATATAAGCTTTGATGACATCCAAACACTTTGTAACTATATGGGCATGTTCATAAATGGTTGGCAATAATTAATTTTTGACACATACATGTTCAGCGAATCATTTAAAATAGCCAATTATCATGAGTGTATACTACATTTCTTTTTTAGTGTGTTACGAAAAAGTGATACGAACAAGAGTGCACACGCTGAAATGCTTGCCTGTTTTTCTTATCATTGAATTCATGTTGACAATCTGTAATATGAAGGTTTTACTACAAGCATCACATAATCTTAACATTATCAATGTTCTATAAAATTGAAGTCAAAGTCAGATGAACCATGCCAGATAGACATGTACACCATACAAGAGAATCATAACATACACCAAATATAGTGGTCCTATTGCTAATAGTACTTGAGAAACATATCAAACTACAAAATCTTAACATTGACCAGTTTAATGAACCATCAAAATGAGGTCAAGGTCATATGAACCTTGCCAGACAGACATGTACACCTTACAATCATTCCATACACCAAATATAGTTGACCAATTGCTTAATTATAGTTTTTGAAAAATCTTATCATTAACAAGTGAAGGTCATATGAACTCTGCCAGACCGACATGTACACCTCACAATTGTTCCATACACTAAAAGTAAATATAATTGACCCATAGCTTATATTATCTAAGAATAGACCAAACCACAAAACCTGCAAGATGGACATGTACGTCTGACAATCACTCCCAGTCGGAAACCCGGTTGAAATAGAACAAAAGAATCGAGAAGGCGATAAATGTGTACCGTAATGTTTACTATAGTGACAAACATTTTAAAAGTTTATAGAAACAAACAAAATTACAATTTTCTTCTCAATTACGATGAGTTTTATTTTAAAAACACCATTTGCATAAGTTTTCAATTTATCTAGTACATAGTTAAGCAGAACAATTAGATATCAAGTCGACGACATGGGTATTTTTCAAGTTGGATGTAGAAAATGCATATCCTCTGATTTTAAAAAAACATTTACCACGGACGGAAAACATATCAATCTAATAGTTCAGTGTTTTCGTGTCTGCCCTTCCATTATGTGACTCAAAAAAAAATTCCAAAAAATGGGTAACAACCGTATCGAAAAGAGACAATCGAGTGCACCTTTTAATGTTAGGCCTGTTTGAGTTGAATATTTTGTCTTGATATCATACAAAGCAAGAATATTTCATACATCGTCTCGCTTCAGGTTCTATCATTTTTATATCAAAGCTACAGGTTGACACTATAACATAAAAAAATCACAGTACTAAAAGATGCAATATATGGGTCAAGTGAAATACCTATCTAATGAATCACAAAAACAGAGTTGGTGTGTTTGAATAGCTATTTTTTTTACTGAAAGTACTTGACGACAGTCTTTCAAGTTGGATGATGAAAATGCATATCTATAATTTTTTGTTTGTGATAACTAGGGTTTATAGTCTTCAATCACTAAAAAAAATCTAGTCTGCCCTTCCACGAAATATTTAATTAGAATTTTTTTAAATGTTTATGAATTTTCGAAAATTCCACCTGACAACCAATCAGACAATTGTTTTAAGTTGAATCAATGCAGACAAGATCATTAACTGATGCTCATTTGCTAGTTGATACATTTGTCTTTTAAAATACAACTGACATAAAAGGATTGTAATGTTGCAATGTGGATAAATTTATCGGTTTCTAAGAGCAAAATTGGTAGCGCGTCATCCCTACAATGGCTTCCATTTCTACGATTGTGAAAATGAACTGGCATAATGGGGAGATAATTTTGACGAAGTAGAAACCTGTTTGCTCCTTACACCAAGTATAGCGGCGCTATTGCTTATAGTATATGAGAAATAGACCAAACCACAAAACTAAACATTGCATGTCCAATGAAGCATGAAATTGAGGTCAAAGTCAGATGAAACCTCTCAGTAGGGTATCTTTACCTTAAAATCATTTTGATACACCAAATATAGTTGACCAATTGCTTATAGTATATGAGATACAGACTTGACCACATAACTTTAACCTTTATCACTGATTCATGGAATAAGGTCAAGGTCACGTGAACCCTTCCTAAGGGACATGCAAGGAATTAATTCCCATGTACCAACTGTAGTTATCCTATTAGTATTACCCATGATAAGTGAGTATTTCACTTATAAATATACCAATTATCAAATCAATATCTTTAAGCATGACGAAAAAAAAAAAGGATGAAAAACTGATTATTTGAGAGAATTTTCTAAGTCCATGGACCATAACTCTTCAAAAAATCATCAGAACGGAACAAAATTTGAATTTGATCTGTAACTTTTCATGATCAAACAATACACCAAATATCAAATCAATATCTTCAAGCATGAAGAGAAAAATGTGGAAAACTGATTTGCCGGACTGAGGGATGGACAGACAGACTTATAACAAACTAGATGTTCTAGAGAGCCTGTGTCCATCTTTGTGCACTAGAATAGAATTCATGACAAAAATCTCTTCTTTGTTGATCTAGTCTTGCTGGTCATTTTTGCTTATTTAAATTTCTATCTTTTTAATATATATAGTTTTTATATAGTTGGCAGCAACACAAAAACATGATAAAAATAGTTGTTAAAATGAACAACTCCAATAAGGGGTCATCAGACAATTTAATTCATGTTGACTCAATATAAGTAGATCTTGTCTTGCTGATTATTTTTTTGTTGATTATTAAAGCTTCTATCCATCAATTATAGTTTTTCTATTTATCTATTATAGTTTTTCAGATATAAGGCAAAAATGCAAAAAATTGGTCAGAACCATCATTAATGGGCAATTACTCCAATTAGTGGTCGTCAGATGTTTCAACGTTTTGACTTCTTTGTAGATCTAGTCTTGCTGATCATTTTTGCCTATTCATGTTTCTATCTATCTATCATACTTTTTTTGGATATAAGGCAAAAATGTTAATAAACAGCTGCGCCATGAGCGCATAATATGCCCGTCACTTTTTCAAAGAATAAAGTTCAATAACTTCTCAATGTCATATCAAAAATTCATGAAAAACTAATGGAAGATTATCTTAATAGATATAAATCAGTCATCAAAGTTTCATGATAACTGCTTAAAGCATTGACTGAAAACTGCAAATTACCCCCTTTTTTTATGAATACAATCACATAACTCCAAAATTGTAAAATCTAAAATTTATAAAAATTGAAATGGAGCTTACGTCAATAGATATAAAAAATTCACCAAAGTTTCATGAAAGCTGCATTTTGAAGTTATTGTCCAAAACTGGAAAACCCCCTTTTTATAATGAATAAAACCCCATAACTCGGAAAGGTAAAATCTAAAGTTTATAAAAATCGAAAGGGAGCTCATCGCAATAGATATAAACAATTAACCAAAGTTTCTTGCAAATTGGTGATATGTTTGTGAGTTATTGTCAGAAAACTGGGAAATCCCCCTTTTTTAATAACCCCCCCCCCCAAAAAAAACCCTCAGAAACTTAAAATCCTTAATTTATAAAAAAAAAAAAAAAAACCGAAAGGGAGTTCACATCAATAGATATTAACAAAGTTTCATGCGAATTGGTTCAAGCGTTTTTTAGTTATTGTCCGACATGTTGACGACGGACGGACAGAAAGACAACGGTATATCGTAATATGTCCCGTAAACAGGCGTATAAAAATTAGTTAGAATCATCATTCATGGGCAATATAACTCCATTAAAGGATTGTCAAATGATTTCAACTATTTGACTTCCGTTATTTGAAGATCTTGTCTTCCTGATCATTTTTGCCTATTCAAGTTTCTCCATGATCATCTATCATACTTTTTTCAGATATTAGGCAAAAATGCAAAAATTAGTAAAAATCATCATTAATTAAAGGGCAAGAAAACCTCACTTGGCCTTTCTGTTGATATCAAGTGATATTCAGTTCTCACACTTTATGAAACCTATAATAATCATGAACATATAACCATGATAACTGATTTAAAGCAAAAAGAATATTTGTGTTGTGTCACTCTGTCAGCCAAATTTTTGTTTTGACAACCCTTTTTGCATGACAGATTTATTTTTAAGATAATAAGAATACAATTTAAAAAATGCAGCAAAGCTATAGTTTTGTATCAATAACTCCTGTTAAGATAGTTGATTAAATATTTCATTTATATTGATTCATAATTGTAGATCAGGTGTTGCTGATCCTTTTTCTCTGTCTAAGTGTAAATCTATTCGTTATAGTTTTCAAGATACACTAGAACACACCCGCAAATATCGTGGGCATTTACAGCTTGTAAACTGTTGTTGGATGAATTTATGTAAAAGGTTTTATGTCTGAAGAATTCAGAAAATGTATCAAAAGCCCTCTCTCCTTTTACCAAAGTCTGTTATTTCTTTCCTTTCTGTTAAATTCCATTATTTTCGCATTTACTCTTCCCCTTTGCTACAATGCATTTGTTGGTAAAAGTCAAATTAAATTCAACCAGGTTCTCTGCAGGGCACAGCTTTATACAACCGCAGAAGTGGAACCCTGAACAGTGGGGGGAAGTAGGGACACAACATGCAAGCTTGATACAGCTCTGAATTTGGATTGCGATCAAATTTTTGACATAATATGAGTTTCTGACACAAAACAAATGTCAAGATCTTACAAATCTATTGCGCAATATTGTGCAATTAAAGGTTTCCTCTTTCAACTTTTCAAAAATAAAGAATTTGAGAAATTTGAAGAAGAAAAAAAACGAAAACAACTACCCCCTCCCCCCTTTTTTTGCAATTAGTCCAAAACCAGACATTTCTTTATACTTAATATAGAAGTAGTGTAAGGGAGGTGAATCTGAACATACCAAACATTGTATGTTAAATGTTTAAGATTACCTCCCTTACACTGCTTTTAAATTGTCTTAATTGTCCATTGACCAGAAATACCTAGTTTTTTTCCCTTTTTTGCCCATAATTCCAAAACATTTTGAGCCATAACCTCCCTAAGTCAATTTAAACCATCCCTTATGGTATGGAAACTTGTGGTTTAATTTCGGAGAGATTCATACACACTTAAACATATAATTGTTTGACAATTACAAAAATGATTATTTTGGCCCCCTTTTTGGTCCCTAATTCCTAAACTATTGGGACCATATCCCCCAAAATCAATCCCAACCTTCCTCAAGTGGTATTGAACCTTCTTGTAAACAAGAGTGCACACGCTGAAATGTCTCGCCTTCTTTACTAATCATTGATATTATGTTGATAGACCTAAATATAAAGCTTTATAACAACTGTCACATAAACTCAACATTTACCAGGAAAACGAAACATTGATCAATAAACCATGAAAATGAGGTCAAGGTCAGATGAACCATGCCAGGCAGACATGTACAGCTAACAATTCTTCAATACAACAAATATAGTTGACTTATTGCTAATAAATTAAGAAAAACAGACCAAAACACAAACACTTAACACTTAGTAATGGACCGTGAAAATGAGGCCAAGGTCAAATAAAACCTACGTAACAGACATATAGATCATAAAATATTTCCATACACCAAATATAGTTGACCTAATGCATAAAGTATTAGAAAAATAGACCAAAACTCAAAAACTTAACTTTGACCACTGAACCATGAAAATGAGGTCAAGGTCAGATGACACCTGTCAGCTAGACATGTACACCTTACAACCATTCCATACACCAAATATAGTAGACCTATTGCATATAGTATAAGAAAAACAGACCAAAACACAAAAACTTAACTATAACCACTGAACCATGAAAATGAGGTCAAGGTCAGATGACACCTGCCAGTTGGACATGTACACCTTACAGTCCTTCCATACACCGAAATCGAATATACTAGACCTATTGCTTATAGTATCTGAGAGATGGACTTGACCACCAAAACTTAACCTTGTTCACTGATCCATGAAATGAGGTCGAGGTCAAGTGAAAACTGTCTGATGGGCATGAGGACCTTGCAAGGTATGCACATACCAAATATAGTTAGCCAATTACTTATAATAAGAGAGAATTTAACATTACAAAAAATGTTAACTTTTTTTTCAAGTAGTCACTGAACCATGAAAATGAGGTCAAGGACATTGGACATGTGACTGACGGAAAGTTCGTAACATGAGGCATCTATATACAAAGTATGAAGCATCCAGGTCTTCTACCTTCTAAAATATAAAGCTTTCAAGAAGTTAGCTAATGCCGCCGCCGGATCACTATCCCTATGTCGAGCTTTCTGCAACAAAAGTTGCAGGCTCGACAAAAATTATAAAGATCCATACATTAAAAGACAAGTTACTGTCTGTAAACTAGAAAAATGCTTCTTTTGGCCCTTAATTCCCAGACTGTTTGCCCTTAAAATAAATCCCAACCTTCTACTTATGGTATTAAACATTGTGGTACAATATCAGAACAATTGAAATACCAATACACAACTTTTTGTCCTGAAACTAGATAATAAATGTTGTTTTTGGCCCCTTTGGGCACCTAATTCCTAAACCTTTTGGACCATAACTCCCAATGTCAATCCTTAGCATCCATTTGTGGGTATTAACATTGTGTTAAAATTTTATTGATTTCTTTTTACTTATTCAAAAGTAATTATCCTGAAACAATCCGTCTTCGGAAGAAGCTGACGACTCTGACAAGGACGCAGACGACAACGTGATACCAATATACGACCATAAAAATTTTAATTTTTGCGGTCGTATTAAAATGTGCACTGCTTCAAACATGAAATAAATGTCACTACTTATCATGCTTATAGACCATTATTATTTTAATAAAATATGCTTCAAGGAAAATTACTCCATCAGTTCTTTTTCTTTTGATAGCCCTATTAACATGCCAATGGTAGGATTTGAATCTTGTATAAATGACTAAGGCTTATTTCTACCCTACTTTCATTTTGGCCAGATCACTACATTCACTTTCAACAATAAATTTTTTCCACACGTTTTACTTATTTCAATATATATGCAAGTGATATGACCCCTTAAATAGTAAACATTTCAAAGAAAACAGTAGACAAAATACTTAGGAAGTATTACCCCATATAATAATTGGGAACTATATTCCAAGACCAGGTACAAAGTGAATTAATTGTGGTCTGAAGCCTTCTGTAAACTGTGAACATACGTATATTATAAATAAAGTGTGTTTGCTATTAAATAACAATTCCAAGATTCTTCTCCATGGCGATCACTGCTATAAGAATGGGAGGCATGATGATTAATTTATTGTGGAAGATAGAGAAGCGACACACAAAATGAGGTCTTCCAGTTTAATAGTATAGATCTGTTAGGTAAATACACAAAACTTGGTCAAACATTGTCATTCAGAGCCAACTAGATATCATTGAGATTGGACCCACTGTGAATAATGTGCATTAAAAATGTGTATCTTTACCATAGGACAAGGGTTTGCAAACTGAAACCAAAGTTTTTGACCTTGAAATACCAGCCAACCCTCATGTTTTGAGAGGCGAAATTCTTAGTTTTTGAATTTTGGCGAAATTCAGGAAATCTCACGCTTGCCATTACCCTCCTGTGCTGGAGTATAGAATCTCCTGCTTTTGGATATTTCAACCTTGAATTACAAGTCAATATTAATTACGTTTTTGTGTCACTGATGAGTGTTGTTGTTACCTGTAAATCACAGACCATGTAAAATTAAAAGGCTTCATTTGTCAGCTTTGGTGTCAAACATAGAACTAATTAACGATACTTTGCTTCAACTTCACTGAGCTTTGTGTAATAAATACACTTCAAAGAAATTTCGAGTTAATCCTGTTTTATCCTGTTTAATCCTGTTTTAATTTTTGCTGTCAAAAAGTAATAAACAAAATTAAAGGTGACTATCTTATTTTCAGTCCAAACTGAAAATTGTATCTTTTTTTTACCCATTAATTAAATTCTTAAATTTGAAAGCAATAAACCAAACTACCAAACAACCTGTCATTCTGTAAGATCAATGTATAATTGAGATAGCTGTAGAGTTTTATGAAAATCCAATTTGAAGTGAAAAAGTGATAGAAATAATCAAAGATGACTATCTGAGTTAAACCAAAACTGAAAATTCTTCCTTTTTCACCTTTATATTAAATCCTTAATTTGACAGCAAAGAATCAAACTACCAAAGAAACAAAAATTTTGTAAGATCAATATATATAATTGAATTAGATGGGCTGATTCTGACCAGTCAAGACTAAATTTGAAGGTCAAGACTGCTTGATACAATGTCGATTATGGTTCAGACGCAAATAAGATGGTTAAGTATTAGTCAATAATGGTCTAGTACAAGTTCAGACTGTTAAATATGGGTCAGACTACAGTCGAGTATTATCAAGTAAATTTCAGACTTATTCAGAGCGGTCAAGTAAAAATCAGTAGTGGAGTACAGCTATAGGCCATTTCAGACTTTTACTGGTTTGTAGTGTGATGTTTAGTGTTTCAGTACTTTGATCCTAAGAGCATACGATACAGTTTTGATCCCATATTGAAATTTTGCTGAAAATTTGCATATAGGCTATTTTTTGCCTGATTAATCAAAAATGTAATAAAAAAAAATTACCTTCATGTGCTAGTTTTTGAGTAAAATGAGGTCAATATTTCAGATATTTGCTCAAAATTCGGATTTGTGGAGGTATTTTTCCTTTCGACAGAAAAATATAACTTTTTTGTTTTAAAAGATAAACACAAGCTGTTTTTTGTTAATTTATTTGTAAATTCTGTTTTATATAAATGTCCTTTAAACTTGTGCAATTTGTTTTTCAAATAAATCATATTTATCAAATGTAAACAAATGTAGTAAAAAAACGTAATTTTTACTGCATACATGTATTTATCAAATTTAAAAAAAAAATGCACTATTTACGTTTTTATGAAAATAGGCACACATAATCTTCTTACATTAACAAACCAAATGGCATTTTAAAACAGAGGGGTCCATGAACTCATTTTCAAGTAAGATAAGTTTTAATGATAACCAGATGCTCCGCAGGGCGTAGCTTTATACGACCGCAGAGGTTGAACCCTGAACAGTTGGGGCAAGTATGGACACAACATTCAAGCTGGATTCAGCTCTAAATTTGGATTGTGATTAAATAGTTGACACAGCATAGGTTTCTGACACAGAATGAATGTGTTCTAATGAACTTAAAATTTTTGTTTTCCCTTAGAGCAATTCACTATGCTGTTGAATATTAATCCTCTCAAAAAAATGTTTGAAGAAATTTTCTTTTTTATTTATGAAATTTCAAATGAGAAAAATTGAACCCAATTTTTTTAATCACATCCCCCTTTCCCTTATTCCAAATTAAATCTCAATTAAAATTTCTAATGGAGTTTGCAAAAATAACTACTCATTTAAATACATCATAAAATATTAAGATGTAAAAAAACTGCTTGTTATCACTGAATGGTAAAGATTATTTTAATTTATCAGTTGGTAGTAAAACGTGAATATACATTGTATATTGTATATAACAAAGATTTAAGTTGATTCTGGACAAAGAAAGATAACTCCAATTAAAAAAAAAATCTTGCTATTGCACAATATTTTGCAATTAGATATTTCTTGCTTACTATTCTGGACAAAGAAAGATAACTCTAATTAAAAAAAAATTTGCTATTTCACAATATTGTGCAATTAGATATTTCTTGCCATTGCGCAATACTGTGCAATTGAAAAGACTTGCTATTGCACAATACTTAATATAATAATTTTAGATCCTGATTTGGACCAACTTGAAAACTGGGACCATAATAAAAAATCTAAGTACATTTTTGGATTCAGCATATCAAAGAACCCCAAGATTTCAATTTTTGTTAAAATCAGACTAAGTTTAATTTTGGACCCTTTGGACTTTAGTGTAGACCAATTTGAAAACAGGACCAAAAATGAAGAATCTACATACACAGTTAGATTTGGTATATCAAAGAACCCCATTTATTCAATTTTTGATGAAATCAAACAAAGTTTAATTTTGGACCCCGATTTGGACCAACTTGAAAACTGGGCCAATAATCAAGAATCTAAGTACATTTTTAGATTCAGCATATCAAAGAACCTAACTGATTCATTTTTTGTCAAAATCAAACTAAGTTTAATTTTGGACCCTTTGGACCTTAATGTAGACAAATTTGAAAACGGGACCAAAAGTTAAGAATCTACATACACAGTCATGACAGTTAGATTCGGCATATCAAAGAACCCCAATTATTCAATTTGGATAAAATCAAACAAAGTTTAATTTTGGACCCTTTGGGCCCCTTATTCTGTTGGGACCAAAACTCCCAAAATCAATACCAACCTTCCTTTTATGGTCATAAACCTTGTGTTTAAATTTCATAGGTTTCTATTTACTTATACTAACGTTATGGTGCGAAAACCAAGAAAAATGCTTATTTGAGCCCTTTTTGGCCCCTAATTCCTAAAATGTTGGGACCAAAACTCCCAAAATCAATACCAACCTTCCTTATGTGGTCATAAACCTTGTGTTAAAATTTCATAGATTTCCATTCACTTTTACTAAAGTTAGAGTGCGAAAACTAAAAGTATTCGGACGACGACGACGACGACGACGCCAACGTGATAGCAATATACGACGAAAAATTTTTCAAATTTTGCGGTCGTATAAAAATCAGTCGAAAACTGAATCTATACCCGATATTAATCATAGTTTGACGTCGCAAAAATAACAATTTACGTTAGCAACGTCATTGCCTCCCCTGTAACTGTATGGTATATGCCCTTAAATGTGATGATGGCATGTTAAAATTAATTAAATGTCAAGTTTTAAATTAATTTCCAAATATTTTACAACAGGTGACTTATATTCAGTTAAATGACAATAGATAAGCATACATACACCAGTTATATCAGTCCATGCTGTTTTGAAGAAAGTAGTGTCTAATTTGCCATCATCTAGGTGAGCTAAGTAGGTTCTGTAGTGTTTTATCCTTGATAAATCTGATGCTGGTGTGGTTTCTATTGCAGATGGTAACATGTCGAATCCACAAAGGGGAGGGGTTAATGTAGTCAAATTCCTCAGTAATAGTGTCATCAAAGTCACATCAAAGGTTTTAGAATCTGGGACATCTGAAAAAATAAATTTTATAATAAAAAGTCATATAAAAAAATTTCGAATTTGAAACATATGGAATAAATCTGATACTTAAAAGTCATATCAAAATTTTTAGAATCTGAAACATATGGAATATTAAAATCTGATACAAAAAGTCATATCAAAAGTCTAAGAATCACATATGGAAAATAAATCAACACCAAGTAATAAGGGCAATTATATAACTTTAACTTGAATATTCTAACTGTAGAATTGTAAAACAATTCATTATTTAAATTTTGGAAGAGCAGAGATTCAGAGAAATCTGATGTGTACAGTTTATTTAAATATGGTATTGTATAATCACTGTCCCAGGGTAAAAGTTGCTAACAAATATGTTTAAACTAAACAGAAGCCTGAGGAGCAGCCAGAAGTCAACGGATTGTAATTTGTGGAATTGTTATTTCTTGTTAAATGACTACATGGAGTTGCCCTCTTTCAGAAAAAAAACCTTCATTTGAAAAAACATCCTTGATTATATAAAGTTTCAATAAAATGCATTTAACTTTTTTCTGTCCAATTGGGACTGAATAAGTGTACCGTTTTTAGAAAAAGTCCCATATGGCATTGAATAATACAACTTCTATGGTTTAATTGCTACTTACCCCTACGGATGAAGGGATTTTGCACTCATTTTCCATCTTGAATATGTTTTTAAGGTTTAGGATAGAAACAATCTCCCCCCATTTACTTGACTCTCTCTGTGAAGCTATTAACAATCCAACACAACTTAATGTTAGACAAAAATATAAAAAAATCACAATTTTACCTTCTTACATATAATAAAATGCTCTACAGGGCGCAGCTTGATACGACCGCAGACGTCGAACTCTGAACAATTGGGGCCAGTATGGACACAACATTCAAGCTTGATACAGCTCTGAATTTGGATTGTGATTAAATATTTGACACAGCATAGGTTTCTGACACAGAATGAATGTGGTCTAATGAACTTAAAAATTTTAAATTTACCTTATTATGGTCCAATGTCCAAAATCTAAATACATGGATTGATTCAGCATATCAAGGAATCCCAAGAATTCAATTTTTTATGAAATCAAACAAAGTTTGGGCCCTTTTGACCTCAATGTGGACCAATTTGATAACAGGGCCCACAAATCAAAATACATGGTTAGATTTAGCATATCAAAGAACCCCCCCCCCCCCCCCATACATTCAATTTTTGTTGAAATCAAACAAATTTAAATTTTGAACCTCTATTTGGACCAACTTGAAAACTGGGCCCATAATCAAAATCTAAATAAATGTTTAGATTCACCATACCAAAGAACCCAAAGAATTCAATTTTTGTTTAAATTAAATGAAGTTAAATTTAGGACCCTTTCAACTTTAATGTAGACCAATTTAAAAACCAGACCAAAAATTAATAAACTGTTATCACAGAGATATGTCTCGCTTTTTTGTAATTTCGATAATGCAAATGTTGAAATTAAGATAGCAAAACTTTAACATGTAAGTTTTGCAAATATTCAAAGTCAATGAACCATGACTGAAAGTACATGGCTTAACAAACATGGAAATGAGATGTGCCAATGCTAATACAACTGTATACACAATACCATTGACTTATCATAAGTAGTTCCCTTTAAACAGACCTAAGCACAAAGTAATACATGTAAACTAAGCAAAATTTCAAAGTCAATAAACCATAACTGAGGGGGCGTGGTCAAATAATCTCCATGGTTATGAGATATGCCAATGCTCATTCAATTGTATACCAAATATCATTGACCTACCACTAGTGGTTCCCCATAAACTGACCTAATCACAAACTGATGCATGATAACTAAGCAAAAGTTTCAACGTCAATAGACCATAACTGAGGGGGCGGGGCCAACTAATCTCCATGGTAATGAGATGTTCTAATGCTAATACAACTGCAAACCAAATATCGTTGACTTACCACTAGTGGTTCACCATAAACTAGACCTAATAACAAACTCATACATTGTTGACGCCGCTGTCGTCGCCATTGCCGCCGACGCCGGAAACAGCATACCTATGTCTCGCTTTTTGACTCCGTCAAGCGAGACAAAAATCTAAAAACACAATTAGATTTGGCATATCAAAGAACCCCAAGAATTCCATTTTTTTATGAAATTAAACGTTTAATTTTGGACCCTTTTGACCTCAATGTGGACCAATTTGATAACAGGGCCCAAAAATAAAAAATCTTAATACATGGTTAGATTTAGCATACCAAAAAAAAAAACATATATTCATTTTTCGTTGAAATCAAACAAAGTTTAATTTTGGACCCCAATTTAGACCAACTTGAAAACTGGGCCCATAACAAAAATATAAATACATGTTTAAATTCAGCATATAAAAAAACCCCAAGAATTCAGTTTTTGTTTAAATCAAACAACGTTAAATTTAGAACCCTTTCGACTTAAATGTAGACCAATAAGAAAACTGGACCAAAAATTAAAAATCTAAAAACACAGTTAAATTCGGCATATCAAAGAACTACAATAATTCGATTTTTTATGAAATCAAACAAAGTTGAATATTGGACCCTTTTGCCCTCAATGTGGACCAATTTAATAATGGGGCCCAAAAATCAAAAATCTAAATATACGATCAGATTTATCATATTCAAAAGTGGCGACAATAATTACATACTTAATTCATACAATTAAATTTCAATGCTAAATGTTTTATAAGAGAGTTTACTGTCGGCAATTTAGATTAATTCAGCAAATTTACTTTGTGTTTAATTCAAATCAAACAAAGACTGGTGGCTCATTTTATTATTCAAATAGTAAGGATGCTTATGTTTTAATTCTAGGCACTTCAATATGTTGGAGGTTGGTAAAAATAAAAATGAAACTAGAAATAATATAATGCACTTAATGCACTACAACATTATAATAATGCCGAACAGAAAGTTTGGATACGATTAGTACATGAATATACAGCATGGTTTTGTGTAAAATTACTGGGAATCTTTAAAGAAATGTTTTTTAATTTAATTTATTTCTACACTTACCAGGAAATCTTGGAAACAGAAGGTTCCACTGTGATTGGTTGATTATACGTTTCTTTTGTAAGGCATGCAATTTGTTATACTCTTTCTTCATTGACGTATTTAAACATGCTGGAGGAAATTCACTATCAAAGAAGGTTCTAACTGCACGAGGAGAAATTCCAGTCAGTAACAAACTCATCCTAACATAGTTTTCTTCCTCTACAGACAGAGACTCCATTGTAAAGTCTTCGTTCTTCCTTTGCTAATTATAGACAGGATTTTATCAAGTAGAAGATTGCCATTGAAACGGTCAAATCCAACTATAAGCTATATGGTCAAATTCATGACTTTCAAGCTGGCATTATGCTTGGGTATACATCTTGGTTGTTTTCCCACTTATGAAGAAAATTGTTTATGATATCTGGTATATTTTCTGAAGAAAAAAAAATATCAAACGAATTTATAAATATCTGAACAAGTCAATTGAAATAAACAATATAGATAATTCCTATTACTGATATTTTTTTTCTTCTAGCTAATATCAAATACTGTAAATTCACAAATTATTGCGTAATTTTTGCGATATTGAGAAAAAAAACCCGTTTAATTCATATAAAAAATATCAAAATGCTAATTTAAATTATTGCGATTATATCCCTGTCGCGTTTTTCTCATATTAATTAATAACCAGATGCTCTGCAGGGCACAGCTTTATACGACTGCAGTGGTTGAACCCTGAACAGTTGGGGCAAGTATGGACACAACATTCAAGCTGGATACAGCTCTTAATTTGGATTGTGATTAAATAGTTGACACAATACAGGTTTCTGACACATAATGAATGTGGTCTAAGAACTTAAACTTTAAAACTTTTTTTTTAAATTGGACATACCTATTATGGTCCAATATCCAAAATCTAAATCCATGGTTAGATTCAGCATATAAAAGAACCCCAAGAATTCAATTTTTGATGAAATCAAATAAAGTTCAATTTTGGACCCTTTAGACCTCAATGTGGACCAATCTGATAACCGGGCCCAAACATCAAAAATCTAAATACATGGTTATATCAAAGAACCCCATATATACAATTTTTGTTGAAATCAAACAAAGTTTAATTTTGGACCGCAATTTGGACCAACTTGAAAACTGGGCCTATAATCGAAAATCTAAATACAGGTTTAGATTTAGCATATCAAAGAATCCCAAGCTTTCAATTTTTGTTGATATCAAACAAAGTTTAATTTTGGACCACGATTTGGACCAACTTGAAAACGGGGCTCATAATAAAAAATTTAAGTACATGTTTAGATTCAGCATATCAAAAAACCCCAAGAATTCAATTTTTGTTGAAATCAAACAAAGTTTAATTGTGGACCTCAATTTGGACCAACTTGAAAACTGGGTCAATAATCAAAAATCTAAGTACATGTTTAAATTCAGCATATAAAAAAAAACCCAAGAATTCAATTTTTGTTAAAATCAAACTGAGTTTAATTTTGGACCCTTTGGACCTTAATGTAGACCAATTTGAAAATGGGACCAAAAATTTTAAAAGAATCTACATACACAGTTAGATTCAGCATATCAAAGAACTCCAATTATTCAATTTTTGATGAATTCAAACAAATTTAAATTTAGACCCTTTGGGCCCCTTATTCCAAAACTTCCAAAATCAATCTCAACCTTCCTTTTATGGTCATAAACTTTGTGTTTAAATTTCATAGATTTCTATTTACTTATACTTAAGTTATAGTGCGAAAACTAAGAATAATGCTCATTTGGGCCCCTTTTTGGCCCCTAATTCCTAAACTTTTGGGACCTTAACTCCCAAAATCAATCCCAACCTTCCTTTTGTGTTCATAAACCTTGTGTTTAAATTTCATTGATTTCTATTCACTTAAACTTAAGTTATAGTGCGAAAACCAAGAAAATGCTTATTTGGGCCCTTTTTGGCCCCTAATTCCCAAACTTTTGGGACCAAAACTTCCAAAATCAATCCCAACCTTCCTTTTATGGTCATAAACCTTGTGTTTGAAATTCATAGATTTCTATTCGCTTATACTAAAGTTATAGTGCGAAAACCAAAAGTCTTCGGACGCCGACGACGGACGAAGACAACGCCAATGTGAAACCAATATACGACCAAAAAATTTGCAATTTTTGCGGTCGTATAAAAACAGCTCAATAATTTCTAATTTTACAGTAACACATTTCAAGTTAATGAATGTCATCATAAAAAGGATACGAACTCCTATTATGGATCCAATAAGTGGTTCAGTCATATTTACATATATGGTAGATCTTATAAAAAAGAAGATGTGGCATGATTGCCAATGAGACAACTATCCACAAAAGACCAAAATGACACAGGCATTAACAACTATAGGTCACCGTATGGCCTTCAACAATGAGCAAAGCCCATACCCCATAGTCAGCTATAATAGGTCCTGACATACTGTATGAGAGTCAATTCATGGTCTCAGTTTGACATTTTTTGTTGATCTTGCTTATTAGTTTTGCTGCTTAAAGTATATGTAAGCCCTCTTTGTTTATACATTTTGGTTTTGGCTTTACTTTTGTTCTATCAGTTCTTTTGAATAAAGTTTGGATTTCAAATGTTTTTGTCTTGTGTATCACTGAATTGACATTTAGCATTGAGGGTTTGGTACCAGCAAACACGTTTAACTCCATTTTATTATATATGTGGTTATCATGGTTATTGCAAGTCAGCTATAGGTGCCTATAATTTATATCATGTATATATCAGCCAATGAAATTTCAACCTTCAATTTTATGAAGGCGTGTATTAATTTGATCAAACAAGAGGGTCATATAAGGTCATTAAAACAGAAAGTAGAATAGTGTGTTTTTAAATCCTTGTCAGCATTGAAAGCTTTGGAATACAGGATAATATGATAAACATTCATATAAACATGATAAACAAGCATTCTGACTCTGAGAGTATTACTTGGCAATACATCATGTAGACATGAACATAAATACCTACCAGTTAACAATTCATTGTACTGGAAAAAAAATGCTTACTTGATCTATAACTTGTCATGGTGTAAAATATATGATAAATAGCATATCTTCAAGCATGACGGTATAAAAAAGTGTGAAAACTGATTATTTGTGTTAACTTTAAAAGTCTATAAGGATTACAACTCTGCAAACAAATTATAGTGGGGGTGATTGGTTGATTTTATAGAGAATCACTAAAGCATATTTGGAGCGGGAAACTTGTTTTGCAGTCAGACTTAACCAAGAAAACTAAACATTAACCAATGAACCATGAAAATGAAGTCAAGGTCAGATGAACCATGCCACACAGACATGTACACTTTACAATCAATCTATATGCATGAAATATAGTTTACTATTTCTTACTATATCTAAGACACAAACTTAACCGTGAAAATGAGGTCAAGGTCAAAAAATCATACAAGACTGACATGTACATCGTAAAATATTTCCATACACCAAATATAGTTGACATCGTGCATATATTGTATTAGAAAAAAAGCCCAAATCTCAAAAACTTAACTTTGACCACCTAACCATGAAAATGTGGTCAAGGTCAAATGACATCTGCCAGTTGGACATCACAGTACACCTTATAATCATTCCATACACTAAATATAGTAGATCTGTTCCAGACCGTATGAGTATTTGGACCGTACGCGTACGGTCTGGACCGTATGCGTACTTTTTCAGTCACAATACTCATACGGTCGGACCGTACGCGTACGATCTGACTAATATTAAGAAGTTGGCAAAGTTAATTAGATGCACATAACAGATCAATATAACTTAATTCTCAAATTGATATAAAACAGTTTAATTGTAATTAAAAAAAAAACACTTTTATATTTCATTGATTTAAAAAAAATCACGCTAATTAAATCTGTTAATCTCTTGTATTTAGCATGTCGATCACTCAGTAAAATAATTGAATTATGAACACTAAAATTGAAAATATTGGAAGTAAATATAATGTGGGAGGACAATTGTTTTAGAATATTTAGCAACTTTACGAAAAATGCAAATGCTAAGGAACATACACGAACTGCAAAAATGTAAATGTAAAAAATATTAGTATGTTACTTGTGGTAGCAAGTATAACATTGGTTGAGAGTACCAAAATAAGGATCAAGATATATACAATTAAACAAATATTTAATTTCAATTGTTCATTTGTTCATTTTATCCGTGTAATTGTAATAATATTAATTAGTTAACCTAAAAATAAAGATTGTGATTAATGTTAATTTGTTTAAATTTAACCCATATGATCTAATAACATATATAGTTAGCTGGTTAGCTCGTACTGGACCATACGCGTATACTCATACGGTCCGACCGTACGCGTATATTTACTTCCGTACGAGTATATGTATACGGTCCGGACCGTACGCGTACGGTCCAAATACTCATATGGTCTGGAACAGATCTATTGCATACAGTATAAGAAAAACAGACAAAAACACAAACACTTAACTACAACCACTGAACCACGAAAATGAGGTCAAGTTCAGTTGACACATGCCAGTTGAGCATGACACATCTTACAATCCTTCCATACACCACATATACTAGACTTCTTGCTTATAGTATCTGAGATATGGACTTGACCACCAAAACTTAACCTTGTTCACTGATCCATGAAATGAGGTCGAGGTAACCGTCAAGTGAAAACTGTCTGATGGGCATGAGGACTTTCCAAGGTACACAAATGTACAAATATAGTTATCCTATTACTCATAATAAAAGATTGATTGATTGTTGGTTGCTTAACGTCCAGTGACCAATACATCATAATAAGGGAGAAATTAACATTACAATTTTTTTTTGTTTGCAAATTAGTCACTGAACCATGCAAATGTCATCAAGGACAATGGACATGTGACAGATGGAAACTTCGTAACATAAGGCATGTATATACAAATTATGTAGCCTCCAGTTTTTCCACCTTCTAAAATATGAAGCTTTTTAAGAAGTTAGTTAACGCCGCGCACCGCCCCCGTCGGATCACAATCCCTATGTCGGGCTTTTTGAAACTACAGTCGCAGGCTCGACAAAAACTTAATGTTAACATTGACCAATGAACCATGCAAATGAGGTCAATGTCAGATGAACCATAAATAGAAGACATATACACCTTACAATTAATATATGCATTAAATATAGTGGACCTATTGCAAACAGTGTATAAAAAAAACAAAAAAAAACCCACAAAACTATATATAACTGCTGAATCATGAAAATGAGGTCAAGCTCAGTTGACACATGTCAGTTGAGCATGTACACCTTACAATCCTTCCATACACCAGATGTACTAGACTTATTGCTTATAGTATCTGAGGTATGGACTTGACCACAAAAGCTTAACCTTGTTCACTGATCCATGAAATGACGTCGAGGTCAAGTGAAAACTGTCTGATGGGCATGAGGACTTTAATTTGCAAGGTACACAAATGTACAAATATAGTTATCCTATTACTCATAATAAGAGATTCATTGATTGGTTGCTTAACGTCCAGTGACCAATATATCATAATAAGAGAGAAATTAACATCACAAAAAGTCTTCATTTTTTTCAATTAGTCACTGAACCATGAAAATGAGGCCAAGAACATTTGACATGTGACAGACGGAAACTTCGTAAAATAAGGCATCTATATACAAAGTATGAAGCATCCAGGTTTTCCACCTTCTAAAATATAAAGCTTTTAAGAAGTTAGTTAACGCCTCGCTGCCGTTGGATCACAGTCCCTATGTCGAGCTTTCTGTGACAAAAGTTACCTGAGTATAACGTGAGTAACCTTTAAGTTTTTCAAATCTTTTAATTACATTAATTTGTTGTTAAGCTAAATACTTTTGACATCAGAAATTATGTTAGCTGGAATTATATTTCTGCATTTTTATATATTCAACTAGAATATGATTTAATTCAAGCGGTGGTACAAGAGACAATACAATGACTTATAAGTATGATACTGAAGTCTTTTCTTTCTTTTTTATGGTTTTATAGATGTGAATTCTATGTAATATGTGCATCATTTTGTTTTGTTGAAAGTAGGACATTTACAGTTAGCGGAGGAAGGAACACGCGAATATGCTAATTCATATATTTTTTATTAATATTGTATGGCCTCTTTCTTCTGGCCCTCATACTTGTATGTATTGAATCCATGTTATAATTTTGTTCTCGCTTAAGTTATTATGTCTTTCCATTTTGGATGTAGCGGTTTATTAAGTGGTACATATTTAGTTGATGTCTTCTTAGTTGATACAATTATAGCGAACTGTTCATCAATGTTTTTGCTCGGTCAGGGTTGTTTTCTGCTGGTAATTAGAACTGCTTTAGTCTTTAGTGGTAAACGTTGAGAGAGTTCTTTTTTTTTATATCTGACCTGGCCCTGTTAGAAAGCTTTGCTCGTCACTTAGTGTTCGTCGTCCGATTTCGTCTTTTTTAACTTTTACAAAATTTCTCTGTCTCTGAAGCTACTAGGCCAAATGTTATTGAACAAATGTCTTTTAGGGAATCGCCTGCTAGTTTTGGTTAAACTTTTCAACAATTATCATTGGTGTATCTAATTTAAAAACTGTGTTGGATAACCCTGACTGTCAGCCAAGTTAGCCGACAAGGTTAAAATAAAAACCCAGGGATAAAATGTAATGAATAACGAAAACCTAATGTGAAAAACATGTCTAATCTGACATTGGACTCGGACTTTAAAATGAGTTTTACTGTATGTACATGTATTGCTTCATATTTGTTTCTTTATTCTACGTTGGCTAGAGGTATAGGGGGGTGGTTGGGATCTCACAAAACATGTTTAACCCAGCCGAATGTTTGCGCCTGTCCCAAGTCAAGAACATCTGGCCTTTGTAAGTCTTTTATCTTTTTTTTTTTATTTAATCTCCTTTATATGTGTTGGAGTTTAGTTTGAAGCCCATTTTCACCAAAGTAGTACACAATTTTATTTAGGGACCAGCTGACACCACCTCGGGTGCGGGATTTTCTCGCTGCGTTGAACAGCCATTGGTGGCCTTCGAAAGGTGTCTGCACTTTGGTCGGGTTGTTGCCCCTTTGACATGTTTCCCGTTTTCATCATCTTATTTTTTTAGAATGTTGAGCTCTACCTTCTGTCCATTCGCGTCAAAACGGTCAGATTACTTCTTATAGGAGTTATCGACCTTATATGGTGAATTTTCTGACTTGCATGTTCGCCTGTTAAATTGAAATATATAATGAATAGATTGAAACTTTTATTACCAAAAATTACCAGCAAGACAAGATCTATTGGTTTTCATAGTTCTTTATTCCCCACTTTAATTCCGTCTATATAAAAATATCTTTCCGTTTCCGTTTCCGTTCCGTTTTCCGTTTCCGCCGTTTAGCAACACCCATATTTGCATTTGTTTTAACCAATATCTAAATTTGTAAAAAAAAAATTAACGGAATCATTGCTAGCACTGCATGCAATAATCCTCTATTTATCAAGCATCGAATTGCCAAATATAAGTGTACAAGGGGAAAGGCTGTGGATTTTCTATAAAATGTTTAGCATTGCATCAACACAAGGGTACATAATCCTTAAAAATTAAAAATTAAACTTACCTTTAAAGGGAATATGTATTCCCAGATTAAAACATCGTACTAGGTTTTTGATAAATAAATTTACGGTCAACTTGGCTTTGAGAAATCCATGATCCACGCCGTTTCGTTGCTTGTTCATTTCATGTCGCAATATAACTTGTGTCTAATCCTATTGTCATCATTTTGAACGATAACATGCATTTAAAATTTAAACTAAACAGAGGCCTAGTCACATCAATAGACTTTAACAGTACGTTTTGGGGACACCACAACGTTTCGAATACCTGGAAGGACGTTTGAATTGAAATTGCCACATTCTTTATCATTGGTATGAACAGATTCAGGAAATTGTTAATATTAACACTATTTATATATCTAAATTATAAGTCTAACACTAATTGTACCATTATTTGGAAATATGATTTTCATTTTATCCCTAAAGGCATGCCTCAAATTCAATCTACAATAAAAGAAAAATGTTTACCTTAAAACGTATCAGAAATACATATCGTCTTCCTTTTTATTCAAAAGAAAATATTTAGGACGAAGGTAAATCTAACTTCACATTACTTTGCCACGCTTGCGTGATCTCAAATAATACCGTTTCATATTTCAACATATGATATAAAAGTTCAGTTTGTTTAACATGTTTAAATTGCATCTACTAGGTGTTTCCCCTTTTAATTCAAATTAAGGTAGTATCAAGTTCCCCCTCATTTATTACACACTAGTACAGTTTATCAGTATCACAGTATATGTGCTGCAAAACTTAGATCAGAGTGTATTATTTTTTTACATTTATGTATGTTGTCCGCACGATTGATAATATGTCCAGTGCTACAAGTTCTTTACCTAGATTGTAAAGGAGTAAGTCCGGTAAGGACTCATTTTGGCCTCAAATTTCAGTTTCATCTGACGAAAGATTTTGACCACTTTTTAAACACTAAAGTGTCTATTTCACTTGATTCAATTAGTTTTTGTGAAAGATTTTAAATAATTTAGTCATTAAAAACGACTTGATTCAAGCTCAAATATGGAAAATCCCTCAAATATGCCAAAAAACGTCACTTTTCAGATGGTTTTTGTCAAAAATGAAAGTGGCCGCATCCGTGTTCACCCACAACCTTTATTTATGTTATGTATTATTATAAATTACAACTTACATTTCAATATAAAGGATGAACACGAATGCGGCCACTTTCGTTTTACACGAAAACCGTCTAAAATTTAACTAAAATAATAGAATTTTGAAAATTTCAGTAATTTAGCATGACTTAGGGATGACATCAAAAGATCGATGTAGGATAAAAAAACTTAAATCAAATAGTTTTGGGGTGGGGGGGGGGGGGGGGGGGTTAAAATTCTGCAAGTTTTGTATATAAAAAATCGATTTTTACATGATATATTCCTATTGGTAAATCAATTTTTCCCAAATTAAGTTAAGAGGGGGGGGGGGGGGGGGGGGGGGGGTTTCAGTGAAAAAACTATGTGAATTAAGTTTTTTATCCTACATTGAACTTTTGATGTCGTCCCTTAATGGTGCTACAACACGATATATGTGCATTGTATTGTCAAAAACAGCCCATATTTATGTAGCAGAAGCATTCAACTGTCCAATAAATAACTAAAAGTTTACATTTTAACAATTTTGTAAAACTGTTATATTTTGGGGCCAAAAAGGGGTCTTACCGGACCTACTCCTTTGTTGTTTTAAATCTGTTCAACCTTTAATATTTACCCAAACAAATTTTTTGTGAGAAGTAAGAATTTAAAGTAGTTTGAATTTAAGTCGATTCCTTTGATCTATGGATATTTTTTGTTTATTAATGAAATTTCCGCTCTCCTCGTTAATGACGTGAATCGGACGAGGCACTTCAGTTGAAAGCGAGATAACTGGAATTCTTCTGTGCATACTTTGCGCTTGGAATAGAAGAATATTTGGTTCGATTGCTAATGAGACAACTCTCCAGCAGATACCACATTACATAGAAGTTAACATATATAGTCCACCGTAGGACCTTTAACAATGTCCAAAGCCCATAACCTTAAGGTCAGCTATAATAGACCTCGAAATGACATAAAAGTTCAAACAAGAAAACTAACGGCCTTATTTATGTACGATATTAGTGAACGAAAAACAAATATGTACCACAGCAACAAACAACAAACACTTAATAACTGGCTCCTGACATAGAACAGGCACATACAGAATGTGGCGGTGTAAAACTAGTTTGAAGGTGAAATCACTCCTTTTACCTTGGACAGTGGTATAACAGAAGAAAAGAACAAACTATAAAAATAGAAATACGTCTAACAAAAACACAGAGTGGATGTACTTGTACATTCCAACAACAACAAAAAACCATCTATGCTGTATTTGGTTAAACCTTTCGAAATTTTGGGTCCTAAAGGCTCTTCAAATTCACACAATATGTGGATAATTTTTTTTTTCGAGCGTAAATGATGAATCTTTAGTAGACAAAATGCGCGTCTCGAAATAGAATTTTTTAAATCCTGTTTAAAGTTTATGAGTACTAAGTCTAGTATATTGTATACCTACTGTAGGATTTATGATCATCTAAAATTGCATTATTATGCATGTTGGTAAGTAGTCTAGATCAGCATCCAATTGACAAAAAACTATCAGTATGACGTAAAGTTCACATGATTCACAGTTACTTTCGGTTGAGTTTTCACATCGAAGTTCATATCTGATCCTAAAGAATCATCTGATGTCATAAGTATGTTCTTTTGAAGGAGGGTAACATCCAAGTGAAACTAGTTTGCAGTGATTGATATTTAATGATTGACTGAGTTCTTCATCGAAATTTATACCTCCGATACTGTATGATGTGAGACCTTGTTATCTTACATTTAAATATAGCCTCAGGCAGCACGTCAGCATTTGAAGAGTCCATCATTATACATGTAGCCAATGTGAGACAATATTCGAGCTCCTTAAAGATTTTCAACAAAATGACATTAATTTACCCGACATAACCAACATATTTGAACGTATCCCGTGATATTGCATTACAGCATAATGGAGGGGAGCATTAAATTATACTGAATGGATATGTTTCTTGTTGAATACACATACTTTGTTAGATTAAGTGTCATTTGAAGACTCGCCATGGTTAAAGGGCTGCAATGCAGGTTTGGTCGATTGATTGTTATTGGCTGATGATTGAAATAATCTATATGCATATTCAGGACAAGAAAAATAGGTATGAAGAGTGGGTCGACCTCGAACAGCAAACATTTCATCCTGTCTATGAAAAATCAGTAATTATGGAGTTATATCATTGAACATGTTGAATGACAGTATATTCCAGTGCGCATTAAATTAATACAATCATTGTAATGAAACTGCTGATCAAACGTTTTATTCTCAGTATTCAATTTCGGACATGTACTGGTCAAAACAAATATAATATTTATATCATATGTATGACCTCCTATTAAATGCTTTTGTACACATTTTGTGAAACCAAAGGTTAAGATCCACTTGATTTCTTAACTCTTAACGTTATAGGGGTTTTGCAAAGATCAATGGATTATGATAATTGGGAGAACTATTACGTATGTTTATGAACTATTTATTACGTCCTGAATATGCATATCAAACTACATAAGAATGCATACTTATGGTCCTTCATCTGACTAATACTTATATTTTATCGTTGTGCAAAGTCGTGATCTTCTACACTACATAGGCGGAATAAAAACACCGTAAAGCAAATTAACCAAAAGTTTGCCGTTTTGACTGCGTTGCGTATAAAAAAAAACTCCATCTATGAATCTTTTTAATGTTACATGAAATTCAATGATTTATGCAGTAAAAACAAATTCGGTGACTATCAGTGATTGTTTATCAATAAAATGGACCAAAGACTATAAGTTAATGTACTACAAGGGAAATGCAATATATTGCATAGGAACATCAAGATAAACATTTTGAAAACACTGATTTTAACATTTCTGAAATTTCCAGAAAATATACCCTTCTCAAAAATCTTTCCCCACACAAAATATAAATAAAATAGAAATATAGATAATAATAAAAGAAAAAAACATCAGACAATGAAAATAATAGGCATGTGAAATACAGAAAGCGATCATATGGAAAGTATATTGAAAAATAGTGACTAACGTTTCTTGCTCATGTAAATTATATGTAAAAGCTTCCAATTATTATTGGAAAGTCATTTTTGGTATCTGACAAAAAAAACTTGACTTTTGTGTTTTAAAATAATGATAATACAGGTGAGGATCCACAAGAAAGATATGTAGTTATCTGTCACAATCATCGAACTGCATCGGCAATAAATAGCAAATAAACCACTAATTTTGAAATAACAACCATATATTGTACTTTGAATAAGTATTTTCATAGCTAATTACCGATGGAGTTCGTTTTGTCTCTTATGCCTTTTTTACGCATATCTTAAAACGGCCACTAAAGGGTTGAATATGTATAACTGTTTTAATTGGAAAAAAAAACAATACAAGTAAGACGGTGTCAGCTATAGAACGTTATGGATTATTTGAAAAAAATGTTTGATTGATACTTATTAGTTCTTTTTGTCCCTATACTGTTTATGCATATAAAAAAACGGTCATTACAAGGTTGAATATGTATAACAGTTCTAAACTAATAATTAAGAAGACGTCAGCTATAGAACTGTATGGAACGTTTCACGAAACGTTAGTTGGGTATAACCAGTAATGGTAAACGAAAAATATAAATATATGCATCACCCAAAAACTACGGAAGCGTATTAGCGCCACACAACTTTTTTTAATATTTCTCCCTATGTTTGCGTTTTAACGCAATGGTTTACGAAATAACGCATATATCTTGATTTCAATTATTCATTAAGTTTTGTATAATATATGGTCGTCTGTCATTCAATTCGGTTGTGATTTACTAGTAGATAAAACTAGAGGCTCTAAAGAGCCTGTGTCGCTCACCTTGGTGAATATTAAACAAAGGATGCAGATGGATTCATGACAAACCTGTGTTTTGGTGATGGTGATGTGTTTGTACATCTAACTTTGCTAAACATTCTTGCTACTTACAATTATCTGTATCTATAATGAACTAGGCCCAGTTAAGTTTCAGTTGAAAATGTTAGTAAAAATTTACAAATTTTATGAAAATTGTTAAAAATTGACTATAAAGGGCAATAACTCCTAAAGGGGTCAACCGACCATTTCAGTCATGTTGACTTATTTGTGAATCTTACTTTGCTGAACATAATTGCTGTTTACAGTTTATCTCTATCTATAATAATATTCAAGATAATAACCAAAAACAGCAAAATTTCCTTCAATTACCAATTCAGGGGCAGCAACCCAACAATTGGTTGTCCGCTTCATTTGAAAATTTCATAGCAGATAGATGTTAACCTGATAAACAATTTAACCCCATGTCAGATTTGCTCTAAATGCTTTGGTTTTTGAGTTATAAGCCAAAAACTGCATTTTACCCCTATGTTCTATTTTTAGCCATGGTGGCCATCTTGAGTGGTTGGCCAGGTCACCAGACACATTTTTTTTTTAACAAGATACCCCAATGATGATTCATGTGGCCAAGTTTGGTTTAATTTGGACCATTAGTTTCAGAGGAGAAGATTTTTGTAAAAGATAATTAAGATTTACGAAAAATGATTAAAAATTGACTATAAAGGGCAATAACTCCTAAAGGGGTCAACTGACCATTTCAGTCATGTTGACTTATTTGTAAATCTTACTTTGCTGAACATTATTGCTGTTTACAGTTCATCTCTATCTATAATAATATTCAAGATAATAACCAAAAACAGCAAAATTTCCTTAAAATTACAAATTATAAATTCAGGGGCAGCCATCCAACAATAGGTTCTCCCATTGATCTGAAAATTTCAGGTCAGATAGATCTTGACCTGATAAACATAATGATCCCATGTCAGATTTGCTCTAAATGCTTTGGTTTTGGAGTTATAAGCCAAAAAACTGCATTTTACCCCTATGTTCTTTTTTTAGCCATGGCGGCCATCTTGGTTAGTTGGCCGGGTCACCAGACACCTTTTTTAAACCAGATACCCAAATGATGATTGTGGCCAAGTTTGATTTAATTTGGACCAGTAGTTTCAGAGGAGAAGATTTTTGTAAAAGATAATTAAGATTTACGAAAAATGATTAAAAATTGACTATAAAGGGCAAAAACTCCTAAAGGGGTCAACTGATCATTTCAGTCATGTTGACTTATTTGTAGATCTTACTTTGCTGAACATTATTGCTGTTTACAGTTTATCTCTATCTATAATAATATTCAAGATAATAACCATATAACGGCAAAATTTCCTTAAAATTGCCAATTCAGGGGCAGCAACCCAACAACCGGTTTTCCGATTCGTCCTTAAATTTCAGGGCAGATAGATCTTGACTTAATAAACAATTTAACCCAGTCAGATTTGCTCTAAATTCTTCGGTTTCAGAGTTATAAGCCAAAAACTGCATTTGACCCCTATGTTCTATTTTTAGCCATGGCGGCCATCTTGGTTGGTTGGCTGGGTCACCGAACACTTTTTTAAAACTAGATACCCCAATGATGATTGTGACCAAGTTTGGTTAAATTTGGCCAAGTAGTTTCAGAGGAGAAGATTTTTGTAAAAGTTAACGACGACGGACGACGGACGACGACACCGGACGACGCCGGACGCCGGACGCCAAGTGATGAGAAAAGCTCACTTGGCCCTGTGGGCCAGGTGAGCTAAAAAAGAAACATACATACAAGGCCAAATCATTATAATAAATATGCATAGGAATACGGTAATAGTTGAAGTGTAATTATACATAAATTGAGAATGATTTGAGCATCAGAAAAGTATATAATTTAACAAGAAAATAGATATAGTATAGTATTAATTGAAAGGTAAAAAATAATGTCGTACAATTGTAAAACTTTACAAATAGACAAAATGATCTTTCTGCTTTAAAATGAATTATTAATAAACATTTGTTTTTAATTTTGAGGCAAGAAATCGTTTTTTAAAATCTCAGAATATGATAAAGATTCTTTAATAGAAAGTCATTGAGTTTTCATTTCAATATAGTGAAGTATTTTTAAGATGCTTGGGTAGTAATCTGAATGGAGAGAACATAATTTTATTAATAAAAAATCTTCATTCTATACGTTTATTGCCAAAGGGTAGCTTGTTTGAATCTAACCAACTTTACATAGTCCTCAAACGAGAGCTTACTTTGGAAGTATATTTATATTCGGTTGTAGCTATATTAGCAGGGTTGATTTTTTATTTTCGTCGGTATAACTTCAAGTTACTCAATTTATAATTATAACGCAAAATGTTTGGGTTACAACGCAAACATATGGCGAAATATTAAACAAAAAAGTTGTGTGGTGCTGATACGCTTTCGTTAAGAACATAACCAACATATCCATTTACTTGAATGGGAAAAGGAGTAGGTTCAGTAAGACCCCTTTTTGGCCCCACAATTAAGCAGTTTTGCAAAATTGTGAAAATGTAATCTTTTAGCTATTTTTTGGAAAGTAGAATGCTTCTGCTACATAATATGTGCTGTTTTTGACAATACAATGCACATATATCGTGTACTAGCATCATAAAGTCATGCTAAATTACTGAAATCTTCACAATTATAGCATTTTAGTTAAATTTTAGACGGTTTCCGTCTTAAATGAAAGTGGCCGCATTCGTGTTCATTCATAATATTGAAATGTAAGTTGTATTTGATGATAATACAGAACATATATAAAGGTTGAGGATGAACACGGATGCGGCCACTTTCATTTTTGACGAAAACCATCTGAAAAGTGACGTTTTTTGGCATATTTGATAGATTTTTCATATTTAAGCTTCCATCGGAGCGTTTTTAATGACTGAATCAGTTAAAATCTTTAACATAAACTAATCGAATCAATTGAAATAGACACTTAAGTGTTTAAAAAGTGTCCTAAATATCTCGTTAGATGAAACTGAAATTTGGGGCCAAAATCGGCCCTTACCGGACCTACTCCTTTGACAAAGTTGTGTTATCATTTTGGTAATATCTAAGGGATACCACCTTAGGAATAAAATTTAATCAACTCATTGCTAATAAAATAATGTAATGTTAATCTGGCACATAGTGCTAGCTTGATGTATGCCATCACTTCCTTCTATTATTTGCTGTAACCATATTTTGACTATTTTACCGATTATGTCTGTTTTGATCACGCATCATTGTAAAAATAACGGAATATGATTCGACTGTCATACAAGTGAGAGGTTTGGCGCTATAAAACCAGATTCAATCCACCATTTTCTACATTTGAAAATGCCTGTACCAAGTCAGGAATATGACAGTTGTTGTCCATTCGTTTGATGTGTTTTATCATTTGATTAGGGAATTTCCGTTTTGAATGTTCCTCGGAGTATTTTTGTGATTATACTTTTGGCTTACATTTAAAAGCATTTTTTTAATTACAACAAAAAAGAATGAAGATACACTACACTCGGCTGAATGATACCTATAAAAACCTTTATAGATGTGTTTATTTTAAGGCGGCCTGATCAGTGTTATCAATCAAAGATCGGTGTGAATTTGAATCTAACCGCCTATGATGATCCAAGTTAACATTGTAACGAAATTGGGAAAAAAAGTATTTTCTGGAAAAAACGATGAGATGAAAAGACATATCTTGCCGATATGCTATAAAGGAAGTACTGGCTATATTCTAATGCTGTAACAATCTCTTGATTTATGAATATATTATATTCATTGTAATTCGGTACACTTTCATCATATTTTATAATTAAAGATGCAACCGGGTCATCGTGTGTTGTATTAATTACGAGAAGGCATTCTTCGCAATTGGTATGGCTTTTGATTTCTAATCCTTGTGAAAGGTTAATTGTGCGTTGTATTTTCCGTCACTGTAACCTGTTTAGTAGAATAACCATTGTGGGTTGTATGTATGCTAAGGGATCCTTTACAAAAGGATGATATCAAAACATTGTGAATGACTATATTTGTACCCTTAAAAAAGGCTGACCTCAGGAGATTGTATGTTGAACAAGTGTCTAAAAAAACTTACGTAAGGTCATTGCATTTTGTAATACTGTAAAAAGAAATCTCATATAAAGGGATAACATCAACATGTTATGAGTAGTATTAAAGGCAGGACCTATATATGAAAACTTTTATTCAATTTTAAAGGATGACGTCAGCATGTTGTGCATGTTTGTCGATATAAATTGATTGATTGAATGTTAATCGTCAAATATTTCATGCATGTTCAATTATTACATTTGGAAGGTCTTGTAATTCTGATCTGTTTTATGTAATTTCTATCTGTTATAGATGTTGAATAAATTGCCAAAAAATAAAAATCCGTCAACATTTTTCGGAAGACCACAACTCATTAAGGAGTCATCAAATTTTTTCAGTGTTGAACACTTTTGCAGTTTAACACTTCTATTCAAGTTTTGTTTAGATAATAGGTAATTTTCTTGTTTGAATTGATATTTTTTTGTCATTTTAAGGCCTTTTATAGCTGACTGCGGTATGGGTTTTGCTAATTGTTGAAGGCAGTGCGGGTACACATAGTTGTCAACTATTATGCCATTTGGTTTCTGGTTTAGAGTTGTCTCATTGGCAATCATACCATCTTCTTATTTTTTTTTAATAAAATACCCCAAAAATATACAAAAATCATTATTTATTGGTTATAACTCATTAAAGAGTCATCCATTGGTTTCAATTATACAGGTATTTTTGTTGATAATTTTTGCATTTAACAGTTTCTAAATGGGAATCAAATGTGCTCCTCATCTTGCCAACTTGTTCCTTTATTCGTATGAGACTGACTTCGTTTATGACTACTGAACAGAGGTATACTACTGTTTTCTTTTTTATTCATACAAGAGCTTCTTAGGGAAAAAAAAAGAACCCAGCATTATTCTTCAGCTTCATTTTCCGCTAAATCGATACTGTTTTCTCACTAAATAGTTCCAATTTTGTTGACTATGTTGTACACATCTACCCCATCGAACTTGACACAAAGGATAAATCAAATAATCTTAAGTCTGACTCATATCTTAACACAGATCTAGAAATTGACAATGATGGTCGGTTGAGAACAAAACTTTACGACAATAGAGATGAACGAGATCAGCTTCACAATCGTGAATTTTCCATTTCTATGAAGCAAAATTTCAGCAGCACCTGCATATGGAGTATATATCTCGTAGTATAAGCGATATTTAAGAGCTTGCGATTCCTATCAAGACTTCCTTGAAAGAGGACTGCTTCTCACAAGGACGCTATTAAACAAATACTTCCAAGTGGTGAAGCTGAAATCATTACTTCGCGAAAACTTTACTGACGCCATCACGAGTTGGTTGACCATTATGGAACATCTGTTTCACAGATGACAACGGATATGTTCCAATTGCAGTTACCACAATCCTGTCTTCCTTTTGCACTGAATTTGACTAATTATCAACGGGTATGTAATTACATGAGCAACACAACGAGTGCCACATGTGCAGCAGATGCTGCACATCATTCCCAATTTTGGTGGGTTTTCTTGTTTCTCAGTATGTAATTTTCTTTTTATGGTTATGTATACTGCTGTTTGTCTTAGGGTCTTTTTTTGGCCATGGCGTTGTCAGTTTATTTTTGGCTGACGAGTTTAAATGTACCTTTGGTATCGTTCGCCTTTTTTCTACCTATCTAATATAGTTTTGGAATTAAAAAGCAAAAACATAAAATAAGCACAAAATTGTCGTTAAAGGGCAATAGCTGCCGAAGGAGTCATCTGGTATAATGTTGCTGCGAACCAAAAGTAGGAAGATATTGACTTTCTACGCTTTTTGCCCAAATCAGACTTTTTCTACCTTTTTTAGTTTTCGAGATATAAGAAAATTATTGCATTTTATGCTTATGTTCTATTTTTTAGTCCTGGTGGCAATGAGTTTATTGACTGACTAGGAAAAAATATAAACTTTATCATATATATATATACTACATACCCCCAGTTTTGGTTGAAACTCGTTAATTGGTTTTAGAGACAAAAACCTTTGATAAAAGTTTACGAGGACAAAAATAAGGGATGGCCATACCTTATATGGACCTATATGATTCATAAACAAGAATGTGTCCAAAGTACACGGATGCCCCACTCGCACTATCCTTTTCCATGTTCCATGGACCGTGAAATTGGGTAATAATCTAATTTGGTATTAAAATTAGAAAGATTATACTATAGGGAACATATGTACTAAGTTTCAAGTTGATTGGACTTCAATTTTATCAAAAACTACCTTGACCAAAAACTTTAACCTGAAACTCCCACTTTCATTTTCTATGTTTAGTGGACCGTGAAATTGGGTTCAAAAGTCTAGTTTGGCTTCAAAATAAAAAGATTATATCATAAGCAACAAGTTTACTAAGTTTCAAGTTGATTGGACTTCAGCTTCACCAAAAACTACCTTGACCAAAAACTTTAACCTGAAACTCCCACTTTCATTTTCTATGTTCAGTGGACCGTGAAATTGGGGTCAAAAGTCTAATTTGGCTTTAAAATTAGAAAGATCATATCATAAGCAACAAGTCTACTAAGTTTCAAGTTGATTGGACTTAAGCTTCATCAAAAACTACCTTGACCAAAAACTTTAACCTGAACGGACGGACGCACAGACGAACGGAGCCACAGACCAGAAAACATAATGCCCCTCTACTATCGTATGTGGGGCATAAAAAATAGGCTTCACAATGTCAGTTTATAAATTTTACTTACAAAGTGTTGTTAATAGTGAAATGGATAATTCTTTCAATACTGCATGATCATGAATGAAAATAGAACATAACATTAACAATGAAATGTACTGCCAATTATGGACTCCTTCTACTTTTGTTTTTATTTGTTATATTGCAAATCAAATAATTCATATTGGCCATGACCATGAGTAATTATAGAAGTTATAAAAAAAACTTTGTATTATAAGAAAAATATCAAATATAAAGATGTGGAGGCCTTCAACCCCTGAATCAGCTTTTGCACATTTAATGGCATGCAACAATGTACTGACAGATAGAAAATACTTATCGACCTGTAATGTTTTAAAGATTTAAAGCTATTGTGAATCAAAACCAGAATACAAAATTTCGAAAATTGTACCAACTTATTAGAATTATAAATGACAAACTGGATTCTCTCTGATGTTTTAGCTGTCGGCAGTGCTGCTACCTTTTTTTTTTATGTAACTCTTATTTATGTTTCATCAACAAATGAACAACGCAATGTAATATAAATAAATATTTTTCTGTATAACTTCGGCCAACTTGGGGGATAACCAGGTAAATGACATACATGTATAAAGCATAATTCTCACGATTCCTGGGTAAAGTTATACTTTTAAAAGTTTTTATGAAACTAATTTTTAATTGTCTTTTTAATACAAAACTCTTCAGATCAAGAAATGCCCACTAAATCATCCGTCTTACGTTTTCAGACTAAGTTATTTAACGGAATAATCTCAAGTTTCCCAATAATACCACTGAACATCTCACCAACATTATCAAATTTTAGCCTTAATGTCTAAGGAACCCAGTATGCGTGTCCAGTCACCCTTTCAACAGACCTATACCATACTTCATTACTAATTGTATCATGCGAAGTTTAAAAAACAAACTTATAATATTATTTATTGAAAAACTACTTTTAAACTAAAACAATGTTATATAATAGCAAACAAAAAAGGAATATCAAACATATACATATATAAATACGTTGATGCAAAATTTGGCCTTCTAGGAGACTATCTCCTTGTACTTATCTTACAAATAATATGTAAACAAAAATGTACAGTTTATCCCAACAGGATAATATAGGGAAAAAGGCAACTGCTTTGGATCCGAGCAGAAATAAAAGCTGAATTTCAAAAACATGTGGTAAAACTTGCAGGTTGATATGAATAAAATATCATGCAGTTTATCCCAATTGATACGATATTCCCGTGCTTGCATTTCCTATCATGATTTTCTTGATAGAGGTTTGCTGCTCACAAGGAAGCTATTAAACCAAGAGTTCCAAATGGTGAAGTTGAAATCATCCCTTCGTAAATTTTACGGACGCCATCACGAGTTGGTTGACCGTTATGGAATAACCGTTTCACAAATGATATCGGATATGTTCCTTACGTCGTAACTACAATCCCCTTCCCTTTCATGAATATGACCTACCGAATTAGACTATTTACCGGATTTGTAATCACATATTAAAGCAACACGACGGGTGCCACATGTGGAGCAGGATCTGCTTACCCTTCCGGAGCACCTGAGATCACCCCTAGTTTTTGGTGGGGTTCGTGTTGTTTATTCTTTAGTTTTCTATGTTGTGTCGTGTGTACTATTGTTTTTCTGTTTGTCTTTTTTATTTTTAGCCATGGCGTTGTCAGTTTGTTTTAGATTTATGAGTTTGACTGTCCCTTTGGTATCTTTCGTCCCTCTTTTATCCCAGTAAGTTAATGTAAATAAAACAAGTCTTTTAGAATTAAAAAAAATAAAACCTGTGGTAGATTCCAATAGGAAACGATGAACTTGTTATTTTTAAATGATAGTAAACCGGTGCAAATGTACTTAATAATTATAAAGATGTATAAAATAATTTCCCAGAAAATTTGACCACAAAAAATGGGCTTAAAAATGACAAAACTTTTCGAAAAATGCAATAGATTAATTAGACAAATTATCATAAATTAAAAAAAAATAGGCGAATGCAAAAATGTGTATATTATTTGATTAGGATTTAATTATTAAGATATGCTTCAACTTATAATAAATAAATATATTAACATAAAAAAATCCTAGAATACATGTATATGAAATTTAATGACATAGTTTCTAACCTAAATTAATTTTTGTTTATTAACTAAAATTTAGCACCAAAAATAGAATTCAAATTCTTCACTTGTCATATAACTGTTTTTATTCTAAAATTTCTACTGCTTCTTTTATTTTAAGAAGGAATTACTTCTTTAATTATAAAATATTATTTTATAATGTAGCCAATAAGGAAGAAATATATTTCAGATTTTTTGAAAAATAAACATAGGTAGATCAGATCTGCAATTCTTAATATACATCTCTACTTGTCTTTTTATAAAGATCAATCTAAAATTTCATTCAATTTATTTGATTATGAAATCTATATTAAATACATATACTTGAATTCTGATAGACTTTCACAAAATGACCAACATATATATAAAAAGGAAGATGTGGTATGATTGCCAATGAGACAACTCTCCACAAGAGACCAAATGACACAAAAATAAACAACATTGGGTCACCGTACAGCCTTCACCATGTATGTCATTGAATAGGTTAATGTCACAGTTTTAACATAAATATTCATGCAAATGACTTCATTCCTAATTATGATTAAAGGTACGCATTCAAGTCATAATACTTTTATACAATATTTTTGGAATCAATAAAGTAATTGATCTGATTAAAGACTCATTATGTCATAGTGGTCCTGTGTAATGTCCTGCTTCCTAAAATAATAAACATATTTTCTCTTCAATTTGTGTTAAGAAGGTTATCATGTTATATTTGAAGTATCTCTCTATAAGTAAGAATTTTCTCTCTAGTTTAAAAAATACAATAGTTTATTTTTCAGATTCAGCGTTTTTATAATAGTTTGTATCTAAATGAAGAACAAGTTTGCATTTGAAGGTTGAAAAATATCCTAAGTAACTTTTTTGAAAATTGTAATTATATCTTTTCATACACATTTTTGAATAAGTTTTTGTCCTATCAACATTACTCCAGACTTGTGATCGACATTCTGTGTTAGACCCGCATTGTCGTAGACTAATAGTACAGCAAAAAGCTGAAAGCATAGTTTTACTAGGCCTACCCTTCTAGTCATTTTAAGTTTTGGGAAACAGAAAAG
>CM034350.1:106263411-106339893 GCA_019925275.1 Mytilus edulis | reverse complement strand
GAAAGCCATAGTGGGTCAAGTATAATGTACTCTGGGATATCACGGAAGAAAACCAAGTTACCGATTTCATTTTGATATCTTAGAAATAGATTGAGTTCTTCTTCGTCTGTAATTGGAATAGATATCTTTGAAGCTAATTCTTGGACTTTCATGAAGGAAAATATCCGTGTTCCTGATGTATATTCAACATGTAATAGTCTCTCTAGTTGTATAAATTTCACAGGATATTCCTTTTCTGTTGTTATGCTGTTGGTTGCTAAGTCAAATATGTCTTTTCTTATTTTGTCAAACTCACTTTTACCACCACTTTTGTTTGAAATCAGATGACATTTTCTCAAATGTCGCCTTGTATCTACGCAAAGTGTATCCATGTGACACTCTAATTGCATTGAACATTCATTTTCGTGCTAATAAAAAAAAGATTCAAATCATAAGCATAAGGATATTAAAGAGCCATTTTAAATGTTGAGATAAAGTTAAAGAAGGGGATCATTCAGTCTGATTAAAATCAAACCTATCAGCACTCCTGTTTTCCGATATGTTGCGTGTCATATCAGAAAAGGTCAAAGCTAATAGATTTGATTTTAATAAGACAGGGGATTCTTATACATCGGAAATCTATTGTATCATAAATTGTATCAATTGCACCTACTTGTTTTAGTGAAATATTCCATGCAAAAAGAGGAGAGTGGTCCCTCACTATTCTAGTGATATTTTGGTAAGGTATGCCCAGATATATATTGCTAGCCCTTTTTACTTGCCGGAAATGTAGAAAACCATTCAAAACATTTAAAGTGAACATTAGAAACGTCTTATCTATTTTCACAAAATAAGACAAATAAATGGGGAATTGGGACACACGTACATGATGCCCTCGCTAAATTAAAAAGGCACATAACCCAAGAACTGTAAAAGTGAAGCTACCATTTACAATTTGAACTAAGTTTTATGGTAATAAGCATTACTAATAATTCATTTCATAGCATTTAATTGAGACAAACTCAAGTTAGAGAATGGAAACGAAAAATTCAGCAATTTTTCCATTTGTAAAGGGTCATAACCCTAGAATATTAATCAAAGTGTTTGTAAGCACTACACAGTAAAGATTGCGTTAATTTATCAGTAAGAAGTAAAATCAAATGTTGCATTGTCAATAAAGCATAGGTTGTGGTTAATTCATATACAATTCTTGACTATGGAATATAACACCAATTTTTAAAGATGACTAAAGCAATGACATCATTTTAAATTTTATTGTTAGAAAATATATAAGATTCCTGCATCTTGCAATTTTCTTGACAAGTGTAACATCTTTAAGTGAGTTGAATATCTGAGCATATATTACATTGATAAATTTGAGAAATGTTCATGGATAGGATGTATGAAATGTTGTGATCAATACACTATATTTTGTGTATCAAAAATGTAGTGATCAGCTTTGGAAGATTTAGATATTAAGTCAGTGACATAGGGTTTTGATTGCACTTCATGCAATGTTTACCTGACACCACCAAAATTCATACTTGATCTGTGTTTTGTGGTAATAATTAAGCATTGTGTATAAGTTTCATAACATTTGGTTGAAGCAAACTAAAGTTAGAGAACAGAAACGAAAAATTCAGCAATTTTCCCATTTGTAAAGGAGCATACATGTAACTCTAGAATGGTAAAAGTGAAGCCACCTTAATTCGAATTGACCTGTGTTTTTGGTAATATCATTGTGGTTTAGTTTCTTAACATTTGGTTGAAGCTAACTTAAATAAGTTAGAGAATGAAAGCCAATTGTGTGACGTACGTAAGGACATACAGACGGACAAGAGTAAAACTTGATGCCCCCTCCGCTACAGCGCGGGCATAAAAAGGTAAAAATCAGCACTGTGTATGAAAATAACCTCGTCCAGGACCAACCTAAATAAAGTTTAGAATATTGAAAGTAATAACCAGATGCTCCGTAGGGGCAGCTTGAAACGACTGTAGAGGTCGAACCCTGAACAGTTGGGGCAAGTATGGAAACAACATTCAAGCTTCATAGAGCTCTAAATTTGGATTGTGATTAAATAGTTGACACAAAATAGGTTTCAGACTCAAAATAGATGTGATCTAAGATTAAGAACTTAAAAAAATTAAATTGGACATTTACCTATTAAGGTCCAATATCCAAAATCTAAATACTTGGTTACCCTTAGATTCAGCATATCAAAGAACCCCAAGAATTCCATTTTTGATAAAATCAAATAAAGTTCAATTTTGGAACCTTTAGAACTTAATGTGAACCAATTTGATAAAGGAGCCCAAATATAAAAAAATCTAAATTCATGGTTAGATTAGGCAATCAAAGAATCCCATATATTCAATTTTTGTTGAATCAAACAAAGTTTAATTTTGGACCCCGATTTGGACTAACTTGAAAACTGGGCCCATAATCAAAAATATAAGTACATGTTTAGATTCGGCATATCAAAGAACCCCAAGAATTCAATTTTTGTTAAATCAAACTAAGTTTAATTTTGGACCCTTTGGACCTTCATGTAGACCAATTTGAAAACGGGACTAAAAATTAAGAATCTAAATACACGGTTAGTTTCGGCATATCAAAGAACCCCAATAATTGAGTTTTTGATGTATTCAAACAAAGTTTAATTTTGGACCCTTTTTGCCCCTTATTCCTAAACTGTTGGGACCAAAACTCACAAAAGCAATCCCAACCTTCCTTTTGTGGTCATAAACCTTGTGTTTAAATTTCATAGATTTCTATTGACTTATACTAAAGTTACTGTGCGAAAACCAAGAAAACTGCTTATTTGTACCCCTTTTTGGTCCCTTATTCCTAAACTGTTGGGAGCAAAACCACAAAATCAATCACAACCTTTCTTTAATGGTTATAAACCTTGTGTTAAATTTTATTGATTTAATAGTTACTTTTACCTAAGTTATTATCCGTAAATCATCAGTCTTTTGACAACGCTGACGACGACAACGACACCGACGACGTGATACCAATATACGACCAATTTTTTTTTTAATTTTTGCAGCCGTATAAAAATGTTAACCAAATGAAAGTGATTGGTGATTGAAAATCTAAACTGATTTTAAAGCAAAATGCCATGGTCTGAACCACTTAATTGTTTAAGAATAACAAGGAAATGTGGAGTCATTAAAATAGAAGGTTTACACCATTATTTCAGTTGAGAGGAGGGTTGTGTGCCCAAAAACATGTTTAGCTGTGTCACATTGTTTATGTTCGTTTAATAAGTCAGAGGTAGTAATCAAGTGGCTGTCCTTCGGTTCATATTTGTCCTATTTGTTTTATGTTAATTGTATAAACAGACTGATTTTTTGTTGTTGAAATTGTTTCACATTTTTAATGTCTGGACACATTATAGCTGACAATACTGTGTGGGTTTTCTCATTGTTGAAGGCCGTACACTTACCTATAATTTTATTTTTGTCATTAGAATTATGGAAGATAATTGTCTCATTTCTTATCATCACATCACATCTCCTTTTTTATACAAAAAAAGGACAACAGTACTAAAACATATTATATTATATACCTGTAATTCATCTTTGTGTGTGCCAACAAAAATCACTGGTGGGTTAAGCAAAGTAGCTTGATTGATAGGACCAACCTCTGTTGTGTCTACTCTGCATCCATAACAGTGGATTGTGTCCATCCAGAATTTGAAGGTAACTATAAAAAATCATAGTTTTATCATTTAAAAGTTGATGTGTGTTTTTGTCATTTTTTGACGAATTCAAGCCTAAAATAAGTTAACCACCACGTTAATTTAAAGTTTTAAACATAACTTTGATACATGCAAGAACTGTCAATCCTCTATTGTACATATGCTATCATTATTATTTTCTTAGTTTTGCTTAGTCTTTAATTTATTATAATGAGGCAAATAAGAAAATAAACAAAATGAAATAATTGGAAGTTCATTTTAAAGGTTTTGTAGGACTATGTTGGCAGTTGTGCAAATGTTGTTTTTTTTATCAGAATTTTGAAATAACTTGTTTTACCAACTATCTAGAAATCTGAGTTTCTGGCAAGCATATTAGCTGAATGTGTAGGTTATTTCCAATTTCAAACCTTTTTGAAAACTTTTTTTTGTATTGCTCTGGCACAGTTTGATTATCTGCAATCTGAAGTTATTTCAAAAATTTTGTTTTATTTTAAATTGTTTGTTTGTTTCAAAATTAACATTTTATTAGTCAGTTTTAATCACAAATCATTTCAAGTTTATAAATGAGCTTGGACGAAGCATGCTTGGACGAAGCTGAAGGACGCCTCCGGGTGCGGGAATTTCTCGCTACATTGAAGACCTGTTGGTGACCTTCTGCTGTTGTCTTCTCTATGGTCGGGTTGTTGTCTCTTTGACACATTCCCCATTGCCATTCTCAATTTTATTGGAAGTAGTTGAATTTCATTTAAAGAAAATCTTTGTTTTGAACTGTCAATAGGCTTAAACAAAATGATTATCCCTTAGTAAGAACATGAATTACATTCATTCTCCACAATAGAGAAGCACCAAATCCTATAATTTCATAAGTACACAGCACTTAGCTAGATTCAATGTGATTTAGTTCATGACCCTATTAATCATTGTTAATGATATTTCTTGAATCAATCTATGAATAATTCATGAGTAAATAAATTTCACGTATGTATTTAGTTCGGGTTTCTTCAGGGCTAAATGAATCTTGAACCACCCTTCACATGTCTCTTAAAATCTTTGCTGGTGCTGATAGGGTCTTAAGATCTATTTGAATGTTTTGAATCTCCAGCTGTCGTTTCATTTCTTCTCTTTCCTGGTGGTATATTTTCAACAATCAGGAAGGAAGTGTTCTGGGTTTTTTTCTTCACCACTTTCGCAGTATGGTGTGAGGGATTGCCCTATTTCCATTTGTATTTTTAGTGTCTTATTACATTTTCTGATGTAATTTATGATGCTGTTCTGTTCCTCGTCATTTTTTTTTTCTCTTTCAAGGCATTTAATGATTTTTTGTTCCATTTCACTTTTATTTAGATGTAAAACATAATTCACCGACGCTGATACTTATTGTTGGTATCGGGATCGTTCGCCCTGATTACATGTTCGCCCTAGGTTCGTTCGCACTGAGTTTGTTCGCCTTGATAGTCCGTTCGCCCTGGGTTCGTTCGCCCTATATTCATTCATTTATGATATGTATATGTTACATCAATGAACGAAATATATATATATTAAAATTTATTAAAATTTATGTATATCTATTAAAAGTTAAATACAGAATATTTGCCAAATTTATATTAATTAAATAAAAGTCTTGGCTGCATTGTTACACTTTATTTTATAATTACTTTTAATATTACTGTTGATGGAATTTGATTGCTGAGTAGGTGTCATTTGAAACCATTGATATCACTGATTGTTTTATAAATTGTCTTTGATGGATTAATAATGAGAATAAGTCAGCAGTGTTATTTTTAGTGGTATTTAAAGTAGACGTGACACAATTTTTTAATTTTATTTAAAATTTATTTAATTAATTAAAACATGTTTTGTACAATTTTGCTGGTTAAAACCTGATCAATCGGCATTTTTTAGTTCAAAGAAACCAGTGCTTGTCAATATGGAAGATTTTTAATAAGATAAAGATCACGTATCGACATCATCAAAATAAAGACTTTTTCAAGCTTGTAACAACTGACGTAAGCACGATCACGTGATGTGGCTCCCTTTTTTATTGGTTATGTAAAGACTTTTTATAGGTATAAACTATCACCAGAAGTTATGAATTATCGCTGTCATGCGTTTTGTTGGATAATAATTGAAACTCAATTTGCGTTGCACCCATATGTCGATAGAATGAAAGTTACCACTGACGTATTAGCCTCATTTCTGAATGACTTCGGTAAGTGCATTAAAATACCATCAAATATTTGACACTTATATTTGCTATCCATGTATTTTGGGGATATTTAAGTATAAATAAACATATTGAAACACCAATTGAAAATCATGTCATGTCTCCTTTAAATGTACAGAAAATACAGCGATTAACTCTCATTAATTTGAAATATTTTTCAAAAATTTCTTTAATATACCTTAGAACGATAAATGATAAATAGACAACAACCCGACCAAAGAGCAAATGACAGTCAACAGACACCAATTGGTCTTTAATGCAGCAAGAAAATCACGCACCCGCAAGGGGGCCTCAGCTGATAATTTGAGTGAGCCATTGTAAAAATGAATAATGAGAAATGAAATATATAACTTCTCAATGTAAGTTACAGTTATTCCAAGATAATTTTTATATGACTCACACTATGTACCATGTACTTCTGCTGACGTAGTGTCAACAATGAAGACACTGCTGAGCTAATTTCAGTTGTCAAATGTAAAGAGAATATATATGTTTATTGACATAATTTTGCTTTATTACTTATTCAAGTAAGTGTTCCATTTAAGACTAATTGCCATTTTCAACTAATGTTGAATTTTCAAATCGAAAAGATAACAATTTGGTTGATAAGATGACTATATTTAACTAAGATAAATTCTACTAAATGTATTTATAAAACAGGAATTTGTCCATAGTCCACAGATGCTCCAATCGCACTATCACTTTCTATCTTCAGTGGACCGTGAAATTGGGGTTAAAACTCTTATTTTGCATTAAAATTAGAAAGATCATTTCATAAGGAACATGCATAACTTTAACCTGAAGCGGCACAGACAGACAAACAGACGGACGAACGGAGGCACATACCAGAAAACATAATGCTCATAAATGGGGCATGAAAAATTTAACCTGAAGCGGGACAGGCAGGTGGACGAACGGACGCACAGACCAGAAAACTGTAAAATATAATGCCCAAAAGTGGGGCATAATAACAATAAATCACTGGAGAGACATCATGGTTCTCATGAATTATTTTTGCCTATGGGGAGTGAGAAGATGTATTGTATTCATTTTTTATTCAATTTAAACTTTTCCTTTTTTGCTGAATTTTGTCTCCAGATGTCCTTAGATCTCTCTCCGTTTGACGTCATGCAACACACTTTTAACTATGACCTAATTTTAAATTATGATGTCAAATTTTACAGGAACAACTGTGCGATTTTAAGTAATGACGACAAATTTGCAAACAAATTAATGAGAAACCTGAGACATGCCTCTAAAACAAATAAGACATTTAGTTTAATTTTGTAAGTCATAATTGAAAAGTTTTAAGTTTTTGAACTTGATGATTTTACTGTTTTTTTTAAATTCATAAAATTTTCCAAAACATGTGTTTATTTTTATGAATTTTGTGAATTGATTGATTCTTATAAATTCATAAAATGATCATGAACATGTGTTATGAACAATTTATGAATGTTAAAAATAATGAACTGACTAACAGTTCAGAAATGTTCCGGAAAAATCATAATCTGCATTTTGTGAACTGTTCATGAACTAACTCAATGAACTTCTTATGAACATGAATGCATTATTCATTGACATTTCAGTAATTAAAATGAATCCATGATTTACAATTTTACATACCATGTTCATGGTTTGCATTATCTTTGTCTTTGTCATTCAAATTTGCTACCAAAATGTAAACTGCATCTGGATTAAGGAAAGTTTGATGTGTTGCATAAAACTCTTCATCACCTGCAAAATCCCATAATGTTAATGTTGTGAAGTCTTCATCATCTTTTAACACTACATCAGTATCAGAAATGGCGGACAGTTCTTTAGACGCAATTTGTTCTGAGGTTTGCATAATCTCATTAGATGGCTGGTCTGTCTCCTGTACCAATACCGGAACAGAAATGTCTATTTCTTGTCTGCTACTTTCAATTCTGTCATTATTAACCTCATCTTTGTCAACAACCCTTTCATAGATAACATCGTTGTCGTCTGCAATCTTTCCATAAATAACATCTACTTTGTCATCAATCCTCTCAATCACAATTTCTTCTTCGTCTAACGATTCTGCAATATTTGGATACATGTTTTGTCTATCTAACATGCCTGGTGAAGACTCAGACGAGATTTGCTCTTTTTCGTTCAAGTATAATTGTTCAACAACTGACTCCAGTATTCTTTTGTTAAAATCAGAGTCTTTGTCTGCAGATAGAAGGAAAATTGTAAATTATACATGTAGGATGCGTGAAAAGAACACTATGAAATTTGTATATATAAAACTTTGAACTTTTTGAAAAACTAAGGATTTTCTTATCCCAGGCATAGATTACCTTAGCCGTATTTGGCACAACTTTTTGGAATTTTGGATCCTCAATGCTCTTCAACTTTTTACTTGTTTGGGTTTATAAATATTTTAGATTTGAGCGTCACTGATGAGTCTTATGTAGACGAAACGCGCGTCTGGCGTACTAAATTATAATCCTGGTACCTTTGATAACTATTTACACCACTGGGTCGATGCCACTGCTGGTGGACGTTTCGTCCCCGAGGGTATCACCAGCCCAGTAGTCAACACTTCGGTGTTGACATGAATATCAATAATGTGGTCATTTTTATAAATTTCCTGTATATAAAACTTTGAACTTTTTGAAAAACTAAGGATTTTCTTATCCCAGGCATAGATTACCTTAGCCGTATTTGGCACAACTTTTTGGAATTTTGGATCCTCAATGCTCTTCAACTTTTTACTTGTTTGGGTTTATAAATATTTTAGATTTGGCGTCACTGATGAGTCTTATGTAGACGAAACGCGCGTCTGGCGTACTAAATTATAATCCTGGTACCTTTGATAACTAATTACTAGTATAAGAAAAAGATACATGTTGTACAAATTAAAACAAATTTGGAACAGAGTTGCAAATCATGCTTATATTCAAGAAATTTTTAGTGTCGTTGATATTTCCAAGGAACATAACTCCTCCAAAAACTTTCAATCTACATTGATTAAAAAAGAAATATTTGAAATATGACTGAAGTTAAATTTTACAAGTTTTATTTAATTCTTAGGAGAAGTTAAGGTGTGAGGCCGACTACCTTGTATCACTATTGCAAGAGAGATGAAAGAATAAGTACCTCTTTGTCAGGCAATCTAAATTTATGTTGGTTTCATTGTAAGAATTCAATAGGTATTGTTCTCTATGAAATTAAGTCAAAAGGACCTTTGAACTTGAAAACTTGGCCCGTAATCAAAGACGAAATACATGATTAGATTTAATTTAGCATATAAGAGAACCCCTCGCATTCATTTTTTGTTTCTACCAAACTAATCTTATGTTGGACTCATCATGCTCTTTGGACTTGAATGTGGACCGATTTAAAAATATGCTCCAAAATTATAAATCTAAAAACATGGTTTCATTCGACATATCAAAGAACCTAGATAAAAAAAATTTTTTTTTATAAAATCAAACAATTTAAAACAGGGACTAAATCCCAAATCTAAATGCACAGTTAGATTCAGCATATTTAAGAACTCCATGAATTCAAGACTTAGAATTAAACCCCATTGATATTGGTTAGGAAATAAGCATTCTGAAAGTATACCGTTTGGTTTTGGCAATTTCATTAAACTCAAATATTAAAGAAAAGTAGACATTATAGCAATCTTAATGCCAAATGTCAAAATTGTTCATATTTACATTGTAGGCATTTTCTTGAACTAAGAAAGTTTATGAGACAGACAGACAAAAAAAGGTGAACTATAGCCCAAGGAAAATTCGAGTGGGGAAATAATTTGCAATATTTATTTCTCATAACTGCAGACATGTACTTACCTGCCTTTTTGGTCCACTGATCTGTTTTTATTTTGCATTGTCTGCGATGAATTTCTATACCGTTTGTACTTTCCAAGTTGGTTAGTTCTTCTCCGAAAAGTCGCCGTACTAATGACGTTTTTCCAGCTCCTTTTTTCCCCACTACAACTAAAGTTAGATCCCTTCTCTTTTCAGAACCAGACTTCAAGGTCTTTAAATAAAGCTCTATTGACCATGGTTCCATCTTTCTGATCGCTATAGGTATTCTATCATCTTAAAAGATAATATTTATTATATAAGTTGTTCAGACAACCCCATGCAAATTTACAGTTTCATATTACTCTTGATAAGAATAATTTCCTAACAAAAATGTTTTTATGTACCATAAAATGATGTTGTTTAAACTCATTTACTTAACAAATTCAGAAATGTACACACTACATTTATTCTATAAATGACATATAGATGACCCATTTTTTTTATATTATCTCCCAAAACAAACGAAAATAGTAGTCAATCCATTATATCAGGCAACCCCTGTCGTACAGATTTATACTGCAGCTGGTCTATTAGTGTAGTCAAATTACATTGACTGTATAATAATTTCTGATAGTCATTGATCATATATCGTATTGTTTTCAAAGTTGACAATACGTTTTATTTATAACGTCATCAAGTGTACAAAATGGTGTACAGGTTCATAGAATTTTTAAGTCGTTTGGTTCAAATTAAAAAATAATGATGGTAATTTTTACCGTGATTACCTCATTTTGATCAGTTCTAAGAGTTGCAGTATATAAAGATTAACCATACATTGTCTCGAAATATAAATTCATATTTTTACTTGACTCAAAACAGGACAAATCCTTGCTTCCTACCTGTTTCTAAGCCTTGTATGAATAATTCTATATTTCAAGACAATGTATGGTTATTCTATATATAATGAGCATCTATTATACTGGAACACACCCGCGATAATGTGGGTCCCTGACTGAATTAAAATATCTTATTATGTGTGAGCCTTATTTTAGCCTGGATTTTTGGTATCAATAATTGGTATTGTCATCTGATACTGATAAAGTCATGCTGGTTATAAGATGCACAGTTTTCTCTGCTTTCAATATCTTTCTGTTTGAACCCGTCGACCTAGATATGTCCTATTTTCGGTGCAAAATATAGTTAGCATGCATTTTGTGTCCGGGGATACATAGACACGCATATATAGAACTATAAAAACAGATAAACAATCAATATGTCTATTATCATAATTATAGTGGTTACAGTAGCCCAGTGTTATATAAAACTTGTGATTTAGGCGGACACAGCTGGACACAACGTTATTTCTATTTAAAACTTAAAAATCTGCTGGCTACAGGTGGACACAGCTGTACACAGTTCTAATCCTATATAAAACTTCTGAATATGGGGGGCTACAGGCGGACAAAACTGGACACAACGTTATTTCTATATGAAACTTCTGAATATGGGGGCTACAGGTGGACACAACTGGACACAACGTTATTTCTATATAAAACTTCTGAATATGAGGGCTACAGGCGGACACAACTGGACACAACGTTATTTCTATATAAAACTTCTGAATATGGGGGCTACAGGCGGACACAAGTGGACACAACGTAATTTCTATATTAGACTGATAAAATATTCTTGCTACAGGTAGACACAGCTGGACACAACGTTATTACTATATAAAACTTCTGAATATGTGGTGCTACAGGCGGACACAAGTGGACACAACGTAGTTTCTATATAAAACTTATAAAATATGCTGGCTACAGGTGGACAGAGCTGGACACAGTGCTGTTTCTATATAAAACTTCTAAAAATGAGGGGATACAGGTGGACACAAGTGGACACAAGGCAATTTCTATATAAAATTTATAAAATTTGCTGGCTACAGATGGATACAGCTGGACACAACGTTATTTCTATATAAAACTTCTAAAAATGAGGGGATACAGGCGGACACAAGTGGACACAATGTAATTTTTATATAAAACTTATAAAATTTGCTGGCTACAGGTGGACACAGCTGGACACAGTACTATTTCTATATAAAACTTCTAGAAATGAGGAGATACAGGCGGACACAAGTGGACACAACGCAATTTCTATATAAAACTTATGAAAACTGCTGGCTACAGACGGACACAGCTGGACACAACGTTATTTCTATAAAAAAAAATTCTAAAAATGAGGGGACACAGGCGGACACAAGTGGACACAACGTAATTTCTATATAAAACTTATAAAAAATGTTGGCTACAGGGCCAACATTAAAAATATCTTTGTTTCCCCTCACCCGACTGAGGTTGTTAGGGTATGGGTAGGTAGGTAGGCAAATTATTTTATTTTATTCCTTGATATGGTTTTCTATATTGAATTTGTATAAAATTCAACAGGTCAGGCTCAAGTCAAGAAAAGTGGGGTCTATTTCAGTGTACACCCCAGTTTTCTGGTGTTAAAAAAAACAATCAGTATACAGGGACCTCCTTATTTTCCTATTCATTCAATGAAATGAAATTTACAAAAGCGCACATTCTACTTGTGATAACAATGCTTAATGATAGCAAGTATTTTTTTAGTTAAAAAATTAAGCTTATTTCAAGTCTAATTTGATGCATAATTAACTCACAACAAAACAATTCCTTTGTTCACCAATTCATACCTTGATCATCAATTATGAGATGACAAAAAGATACATGTATGATAATCACTTGGGAATTAAAATTCAATGAATAAAAATTTTCAATAGACATGATAGAAGTGAACATAATTTAGTTATGTTCAGTTGCACCTGGATAATGCAGCTTGGTCAATTGATTCCTAAACAAAGATTTGTATGTTTTTTCGAGTTCTAGAAGAAACAAGGCTCCTAAAATACTTTTAATAAGTATTTACGAATTCTACTGATGCAGTTATAACATTAAAACGTGCCCTTTTGTAATTTTCATGCCATAAATTGAAAAAGGAAATCCCATTTAAACTGTCTTTTTTTACACCAGAAAACAGGGACGTTCCCTGAAAGCAGGGAATACATGTATCCACATTTCCTGACTTGTGCCCAACCTGTTCAAAGACAAAGTAGATAAATTTTAAAGCACGATTCAGACCATTTTTACTCAAAGTCTTTAAGATTTTATCCTTCAAACAGGAACAGAGGTTAGACACAAAGCAAATCAAGATGCACTCAGCGGGTTAAAAGATGCTTCAGGTTTTTTTTTTTTTCAAAAAAGATGACCCTTGCAAACAAATCGTGTGGCAAAGCGTTTTGCTTGTTTCCTTGATTCCGAATCATGTAGGCGCTTCCTTGCAAACTTCCTTGATTTAAAACGCTCATTGACTACAGCATCGGAAAAGTATCACCAAAAACCAACGCTCATTGACTACAGCGTCGGAAAGATAACACAAATAACCAACATAGCAAAAAAATAATAGTGGACAAGAATGGCCAATAAAAAATTTCGGATCGCAGTGATTTTACCGGGTCGGTCGTGTGAGGGGAAACAAACAATATTTTATTTTTGGCCCAGGTGGACACAGCTGGACACAAGGTCACATTTTTAAATTGGTGGCCTATAAACCCATTAGAAACAAAATTAAAAAAAAACTCTACTGTTTCCTTCCATTTCTAATATGCGAGAAAACGTCAAAAGTCATCATTATCGTCTTTTTTTTTTTACATATTCACCAGAACCAGTCAGAACCAAATCACCAGTACAGAAAGATTTCTTGCAGGACAACCTTACCCACTGTACGTGATGTAGACATTTTTCGTATCGTACTGCACGCACGGAGTGTGTTACGAAAATGATTACAAAAACTTTAATTTTGATAATTAGATAAATCAGTACCCACATACGATGAATGACAGAAACTGAATGGAAAACGCAAATAAATTCGTTTTTCAAAAGGAGTACATGTAAGTCCGGTAAGGACCGATTTTGGCCTCAAATTTCAGGTTCATCTGACGAAAGATTTAGACCGCTTTTTTAAACACTAAAGTGTCTATTTTATTTGAACTAATTAGTTAATGTGAAAGATTTCTACAGATTTAGTCATTAAAAACGATCTGATTCAAGCTCAAATATGAAAAATCTACCAAATATGCCGAAAATGTCACTTTTCAGATGGTTTTTGGTAAAAATGAAAGTGGCCGCATCCGTGTTCATCCTCAACCTTTATATATGTTATGTATTATCATCAAATACAACTTATATTTCAATATTAAGCAGGGTTGGCAAAGTATTACCCAGGCGGGAATTCCCGGGTTTTTCCCGGGCTGGGCAATACTCCCAGAAATGGGTAATACCGGGTAATACTTGGCAATAAGACTTTTTAAGCTTATTTCAACACAAAATAGTAAAGTCTTGTTGTAGTTTCATAATATTATAGCTAAATATATACATTTTATATAGATAACCATTGAGAGTCATGTTTCTAGAAGATTGAAAATTCAATTTCATTCTTTTCTCCACTACTTCCATGTAGGCAGAATACAAAATTTGAATATTTTAGGATTATTAATACCTTGTTAATTTCCATGTATTGTTTCAACTATCCAAACTTTAAAAAAAAAATGCATTTTATAGCAGTGTTTATTTGAATTTTAAATTTAAATGTCTATGCAATCATTTTGCTAAATAAACACCCTACAGGGTCAAGTCATTAGCCCTTATAGAAATGAAAAGGCTGAATATTGTTATATAAACATATCAATGTCCTTATCTGAATAATTACTTATTAATTAGTGATGTACATTTGAAAAATGAATTCTTTGAATTTAGTAAGTAAGTACATGTTTATTATAGTGACATGTGTAATCACATTTCAGTAAAGTACAAATATAGCACATAGACAATAAAATACACCCGACCCATTGGGTCTATAAGTCACTTTCAAATCATAAAACGTAATTCTTTTATCACGGATTTCAAACAAATTAATGAAAGGTAAGATTAAGCTAAATTTCAAAATAATTAATTAATACTGAAAAATTCAAACTTAATATAAAAAAAAAACGAAGTTATTAGAAGATCGATTTAGTAAATGTCAAGTTGAATGCAAAATTAACTAATAATGAAAAATTATAATGAATTTATATTAACAGTTTGATCAATTTAGACGAGAGGGTGATTTAATAGACTTTCAGAAGAGACTTATTGATAAAGGTCTTTTCCATTAATATTTGTGTAATGTGTGCCTACATGTTTACTTGTCTCATAGTTGCAAGAATAGTACTTTTTCAAATGTATATACACTTGAATTATCACTCTCAAACAAGTAAACTATATAAATAAATCAAAATGTGTTTATAAATATCTTAAATGTATTGCAATTGAGTTTGATCACTGAATCCTCTTTAAAATTCAGGCCAGTATTGCCCAGTATTACCCATTAGAGATTTCCAATAAAATGACATACGTACCTAACTCGACGTACGCACGTAACGGGACCGGTTATTGCTAACCAATTAATTTTGTTAAATGCGTTACTCAAGTTTTAACTAAGTATTCATAAACTATGAAACCCGTTCATAGTAAATTTTATCAATATCAATTTATTTTTAAGATGATTAAAAACGAAGGAAATCATGATTTTTATATATCACGTGATTTTTTAGATTTCCGCCTTAACTTCATTGTCTTAAGACCACGTATGTATACGTATCTTTACCTATCATACGATTCATTTGAGTTGTTTTTCATGGTTTTGACCATGACTTTGTTTTTCCGATATGCTTTATGCAAAATTTAATGAACCTTTTATTATTTGATATAGTATTGCTTTTATTTGTCGTTATGATACTAATGTTTCTTTTTCTTTCGTTTTGTTAATGTTTTATAATATTTAATTTCCCTGGGTATTTATTATTAGATAGATTTTTTTAGCAACTTCAGAAACAATGACCTCAAAGTGTTATTCAGAATGTGTCTCTGTTAAGGTTGATAACTGGAATTGCATCATACTTTTATCAGCATTATTTCAAACATTATCTTCTTCTGCAGTTAATCTCCTTAATTTAAAATCTCCGACGTTTTTTTAACAGGGAAAACGTACGTCAACGGGAAGTGTAAATTTTAAAGAAATGATAATACAGGTCTTTTACTTTTTTTAAATTTTAAAAGTTTACATATACTTTTCTTTCAAATGAAAGTTAACGAAAATTTAATAAAGGAAGATTGTAATTGACACTAATGCATGTAAATAAATGTGAACACCAATTCGTTATATAGATTGTAATTTGAAAGGTGTACTTGATTAGCAACTGATGACTAAATTAATCTGCATATAAACATTGACCACTGCATAGTAGATTCTAAGTCTATCGCATGTATTGATTGATATTGATTGATTTAAAGGATTTTTTTTTTCAATTTTTGTCTCACTTTGGGGGCATATATATAAAAGTGACATCTATGCGACAGATCCATGGACAGGATAACCAGTGAAGGTGTTACACGACTGAATAAAACATTTTATATTTATAATCATATACTAGTACAATGTATATGAGATTGACTGGTAGCAGACACGCCTCAAATACGGGTTCAATTATTTTGTTGGAGCCCCTTATCGAATGACTTTTAGACTGTATTTCGGCTTTCACCAAGCATGATGCATTCACGAGTAAGAGAAGGTATTGGTTTACTTGTAGAAAGACAAGTATGTCTTTAAAGTGGTTACGCTCTCTTGTTACCTAGCATATGAAAATGCGACTCTAAGTGTTGGGCATGTAAAAAAAGGTATATGCATTTATCATTATCATTTCATCATCCTTAATATATACTAGTACGTAATATTTGTCGCTGGATATAAGACATACACAAGTATCATCATCATCATCATCATCATCATCATCATCATCATCATCATCATCATCATCATCATAAGTAATACAGCTTGAGGCTAAATCTCAGTCGTAAGTACATGTATATATAGCTTGAGGCTTCTTCGTCGTAAGTATTATAACTTGAGGCTTAATTCTTATTTGATAGTTTTGCCAATTTATGTAGAGAACTTATTTTCCACATGCATCTGTATATACTACATTGTTTTTCTAAATATCAAAGTTAAAGCTAATAGATTACATAGAAGTATGTTTACCAAATGATCATGTCACAGTTAAAACAGTAAGAAAGGGATTGACTCGTGAGATTGAAACGAAGCATAAATACTGCAATTTCTGGTATTTCCAAATTAACTCCATGTACCGATCTGATAGTATCCACAGCTGCTGAACACTATCTTAAAAACAACTACAACTATTAAATAAAGAATAATTATCCAGTTTTTAATATTGATCAATTGTGTCGTACTGTTACACAATTGACCTAGTATGGATGTGTCCCAAGGTAGGAGCCTGTAATTCAGTGCTTATCGTTTGTTACTTTTCTCGTTTTAGTTGTTTTACATTTGTCATTTTGTGGCTTCTTATAGCTGAATATGCTGTATGGGCTTTTTTCATTGTTGAAAGCCGTACGCGTACAGTGGCCTATGGTTGTTAAAATCTCTGTGTCATTTGGTCTCTTGTGAAGAGTTGTCTTTGTCTCATTGGCAATCCTACTACACCTTGTTTTTTTTTTGTACATATCACAAATTAAGTATAAAAAATTCATATACAGTCTAGAAAACCAAGACCTTTTGTCATGTCAAAAGCACAGAGTGTCTGTAGGACCATTAGGGGTCATAACTGTATATCAGAGTATATGTAGTTTCCATGTGTCCATTATATTATACTTCAGTATCGCATATCTGTGTTCAATGCGCTACTAAATCATGGAAAAAATCCTATTCAATATTTAGTCTTAAACTTTTAAATCTCATGCGAGATGCCTTTAAATGTTCAGACATTACTGTTTTTGAAAAGTATTTATCAAAGTTGAACGACAATCAGTTTTTTTTTCGTACAATACAATTTGTTATCATGGCCGGATCCAAGATATTTGAAAGAGGGTGTAGTTCCCAATAACACAATTTATATTGACAAGCGGAGCGATGCGAAACATAATTTGGACGATTATACGCTAAAAATTTGTATAGATATTGTGGAACACATGAGATTTTCAAAATTATTTAGCGATCGAAAGGGGGACTGTACGCCTTCTACCCCTGTATCCTCGAATACACGTTTAGGTATGCATAGACAAATACCTCGTCCCATACTTAAGTATAGGTAAAGACGAAAAAGAACTATTTGATGAATATATCAATGATATGAATTGTTGCCCACATCAAATTATCTTCAATTAAATTAAAGAATTTTTTTATTTCTTTTTAAAAGTCAAGTACACCTTTTACATTGGGGTGTGTTGGAATCTACTCTAAACGTTAAACGTTAAAAACAACAAAAAGGCAACCTTCTCGCTTCGAAATTCATTATTTTAATATTTTCATGCTAAATTTTGTCTTGGAAGTTTTTAAAGTTCATAATTTGAGAAGAACTAAAATATGGGTCAAGTGAAATGACAAGAAATGATGGGTGTATTTGATTACAAGTTTCTAACTGACTTATTCCATTATAATATTTGTGTCAATAAAATTGTTCAAAGTTTAAATACAAAATAGAATGAAATTCATAACAGTGTAGCTATGGCCATTCATTGACTGGGGAAAATTAGGTGAACGTTCGTCTGTAATGCCCACTGCTCACGACGTACTTATCATAGAAATTTAAACTGTGAGGTCACCAAAGGTTCTAAACGCCTAAATAAAATAATTAAAAATACTAATCAGGAATAACCTTTGTAATTTGAAAATAAATAAAAATGGCCTTCAACACGGAGTCTTAGCTCACACCGAACAGCAAGCTATAAAGGTTGAATACTTAAAATTCTTTACTTGATTTTTTGTTATGGTTTGACCATCAATTTTCCTAATATGATATCGCACGTTCTTTCAGATTATTTTTTTTACTTAATTGGCTTTAAAAGTTACAATGCATGATGTCGTCTGTTTATGTAGTTCATATGTGTTTTTCGTTTCTCGTTGGTTTTCCCGTTTGAATGGTTTTACACTAGTAGTTTTGGGGCCCTCTATAACTTGCTGTTCGGTGTGAGCCAAGGCTCCGTGTTGCAGGTCGTACCTTGACCTATAATGGTTTACTTTTATGAATTATTACTTGGGAGGAGAGTTGTCTCATTGGCACTCATACCACATCTTCCTATATCTATCTATATCAATACATTTTTTTTCCAACAAAAGAATACATCACAAGAATATAAGTTTTGTAAGAAACGTGAGAAATTGTGTTGGACTTGAAGATAAGGCAAAGTGACAAATATCTGAAAGAATGAATCGTTTTATGGTATTAAACAAAGAAAACAAATGATTTTTTAATTATCCAGAACTCTTCACAAACAAAACCCACATGTATACGCATTGAATAAATAGTAGGCCATTCTTAAATGATCACACCGTAGAAGTAGTTGTGCTCTTAATCAATTAGATATTTTGTGAATTATAAACCCCATCAACTTTATAGTTTTTTTTACAATGGATAAACCTATTTTTTTATTATTATTAAATAATATCATCTCTGAACATTATTATTCTTATAAATGACACGGTTGTATGTGATGATTCTAATAAATATTTAAAACAAATTCCTTTCAAGCTTTTTTAAAAGAAAGTTTCATTTTATGTATCGGAATGTGTAACAAGTGAATATTTCAATCCCCACTGGAAGGCCTCTGACAGACTGGGTGAGCATAAAATCATAGCCGTTGACAAACAAGTTACAACCTACAAACGTTTTACTGTCGACCACACTGTTATGCAATTAATTCTATTTAAAGATTAAAAATATCAGTTGGGGTTGTTTTTTACTTAATGTATATTCCAGCAAACAATGCGTGTTCAAAGAGCAAAACATGCATGCAGTGTACGCTCCCCTCCGTCATGCTTCAATGCGATAGGTCGAAATACGTTGAGTTAGGTCGGTTATGTGGAGTAAAGTCATTTTATTGGAAATCTCTATTAAAACCCAGTAAAACCCGGGTTTTCCCAGTATTTACCACTGGGATTGGCAATACTCATAAAACCCGGGGTTTTGCCAACCCTGATATTAAGGATGAACACGAATGCGGCCACTTTCGTTTTACACGAAAACCGTCTAAAATTTAACTAAAATGCTAGAATTGTGAAGATTTCAGTAATTTAGCATGACTTTATGGTGCTAGTACCGGATATATGTGCATTGTATTGTCAAAAACAGCCCATATTTATGTAGCAGAAGCATTCTACTGTCCAATAAATAATTAAAAAGTTACATTTTAACAATTTTGTAAAACTGCTATATTTTGGGGCCAAAAAGGGGTCTTACTGAAACTACTCCTTTATCTTAATTCATTCAAGGCCTAGCTGTTAAACTAGGTCCGAATGCATCAAGCTTCTTAAAGTAAAAAAATGTCCCGAAAACGACTGATTTTTATATAAGTCGTCGTCCTACGATAAATTACGATACAAAACAAAATTTGCTGAGGAATTCTCTTTGTGGACAAAAATGTATAGTTCAATGGATTTCTTTTAAAAAAAAAATTGAATCAAATTTATAGGGTACGAAGAAATACCACTAAGGATCTCCATAGTGCACTAAGAACAAAAATGTGCACCAAGGACCTGATGGAATGATACAAGTCAACTGTCACAAAGGACATTGCATATAGAAGTAGGCATTGAAAAATTACATAATTTCAAATTTTATAATCATATCTTTTGAAATTAGAAAGTTATTTATTGTTTTATCGACACGCGCCTCAATCAATTGATTGTCACCTGTGTAATTGATAGAAATTCACGTTCGCTCAACATTGACCCGGTTATAATCGAAACCTTATATTTCGCTTGTATACTGATTAAACATGTTTGAAGTATTTCAAAATGTTCGGTGTTTGTTGTTACTACCGTGTTTATTATGTATTTCTGTCTGTTATATTCTTTACTCCTATGTAATAGCGTATTTTCTACTCTTATTTCTTGATTTTTTTTTATCCTTTGAATTTGGTTTGCTTGTTTGTTCTACTTAATTTTTTGCTGGTCTCTGGTAAAGTATGGAATCAGGGTCGTGTTCAGAATGAAGTTTCATGTGTTCCATCTGCACATGACTGTAGCATATTATTTCCACGTGTATCACCAGACCACTTCAGCAACAAATTCGTGTTTATTAACCATTGCAATTTATTATATTTATACCATTATTTTTTTTTATTACACAAAATACACAGAAGAATAACAATAAATGCATACGATAGGTTAGGAATACAACTACAATATAACGGATTTTTCTATCTTGAACAAGAAGTTATCTTTACTATTAACTTCTATACCACATTGTGAATATATTGGTTTCTTTAATCACTATTTAAAGTAGGCAGTGGTTATATTCGTCCGGCTAGCCGGACAAATAGTCAAAAATGTCTATTCATCCGTCAAGCCGGACAAATAGCATTATTTACGGTTTTTCGCTATTTGTCCGGCCCAAAATATAATGATGTAGATATAACATCGTGTTTTGAAGGTTTTAAATAAAGCACAAGTTGTTTTCAATTATATTGTCTAACATCTTTTTATGAAAAAGAAGTCATTCTAAAAAAAAAAGAAATAAACTATACATTTGTTTCAGACTTTTTTTATTCTAATATTCTATGTGCGCATATATTTTCTGAGGAATAGGGCTTTAGTGGTTTAATGTGCATGGTCTTTTGTATTCCAATATTTGTATTGATTCTAGTCATAGTTGTGTGTATCAATATGCAATGGCTTTATTTAATATAGATCATACAATCAAATTTATGATAATATTTGGACTCTTTAAAAAAAAAATTTTAACGGTTATCATTCTTATTTGACTGTCTTGAAAAAGATGGCCATCCATCCATTCATTTTTTGGGTACTTGGGGGGGGGGGGGGGGACGATTCTCTCTTTTGTTGTTCTGCCTATGAATTTCCTGTAATATAAATAGTCGGGCAAATCATTATTGGCTTCATCTATGATTCTAAAAGATCCTGAATTTATTGTTTCTGTGAAGTTTGGTTAAAGTAAGGTCCTCATATGATTATGCACAATTCTTCACTTAAATTGTTCGGCGATTTTTAATTCATAGGAAATTAGAGAAATGGTAGGCACGTGTAACCTGTCCCCAAAAGTAGCATTGTGTTTTAGATAAGATTTGTTTTAGAAAAAAATGTATATTGGATACAACAGAAAAAGGGGGGATCCCCCAACCCTGGTGTCTTATTCCCAGTCTAGGCATATCAGTATGGTCATAGATCTCCGTTGTAGTATAACTTGAAAATAATGCATCCAAGCAAGTTTGATATAGTATTTTTTCCGAATGCGTTTTGCCTCCATAAGGTAAATGGGTTAAATCATCAATTTCACTTTAATTTAATTAAGGCAATAGCGTATATACATGTTAATTGTGAGGAATAGATCCTCACAATTAACATGTATATACGCTATTGTTCTGGAATCACTCCTATAGACATTTGTTTAAAGCAATCACATTCTCTCTGGTTTTCTCTAGGACATCTTTAAATATAAATCACGATCTCCAATTCTCAAAACATCCATTGCATACGCGCGTGTGTTATCCGACACCTCATCCGGGACACTTTCCGCGTCACATGATACTTTATTGATATTGAACATTTGCGCATCCGCAAACGGATGGCCGGACGAATAGAGATTTTAAACTATTCGTGGTAATCGTGGTATCCGTGTTAATATCAATAAACACGAAGGTCAAGTATTTACGGATGGACAGTTTATTTATCGAATGAATCTACTTTTAAATTCTAACATTCCACTATGTGAATATATTACTATACAAAATATAATCAAAGACTTCTAAATCCATACTCAAACGGTTTAAAATAATCAACATTATGGTTTTAATTAAATTTTGTTGTGATTGTTGTAAATTATTTTTTGTTGTGAGTTGCAAGGTTTTAAAATCATGCTTTATGAATTGAAAACACACAAGCATTTTTATTCACGACCGTTTAAAATTGAAATATTTACTAAATTTATCATACTTTCCGTTGTATGGATATATTACAAAACAAAACAAAAATAATAATTACTCATAAAACCTAAATACTAAAATGGTATGAAATAATTAACGTAGAAATATATTTATTGTTTATAAACGTTTTTTTTTTTTTTTTTTTTTGTAGGATGCAAGAATTTATTTTGATTTAATTTTTAAATTTCCTTTACAAATGAATATCTAAAATTAGTAAATAATTAGTTCACATGTTATCGAGACAACATACATTACCACGTTATAATTGACCCAGATACACACAGTGTACAGTGGTCGTTTTAAAACAAATATAATTGCGTGGTCAAGGCCCATCAAGGGACCATATCAAAGACGTAGATAACAACCTGTTAAGACCTGTATAAATGACAGAAAACTTTCGAGACATTCCGAGAATTTTATTCTGACTTCCGGCCGAGAGATATCGAGTGGCCCATAGACACATCCAAAACTCGCCAATATATAAGCATGAACCCCTCAGGGGGTTCATGCAAAAAATCACCTAATTACAACAGCAGAACCCCGTGACAAGTAGAGACATCAGCTAAATATACTCCGGAACTAGTTCTTTAATACAGACACTTCAGGATAAATTGGAACCAGTTACTAACCCATGTTACAATAGTTCTATGACATAGGACTTCACTGTATGAGGCATGAACTTCATATTTAATACTATCTATAATATGTGCTCTCATGTATAATGCCGCAAATCATTTTACATTTAGGTTTCGTTGCTGAGTTTTTTTTTTACTGTTCTCGTCTCCGAATCCCTTAAATAGACTTTTTTCAAGCCCCACAGTAGTTCAATAGTTACTATATGTCATTGCTTAAATAAGTATACAGAGCATATATCAAAACATATTTTATCTTCAGGACTTTTAAATGATTTACTTTTCAATACTGCATTGGGAGAGGAGGGGGTATACAATAAAATTGAGAATGGAAATGGGGAATGTGTCAAAGAGACAACAACCCGACCAAATAAAAAACAACAGCAGAGGGTCACCAACAGGTCTTCAATGTAGCGAGAAATTCCCGCACCCAGAGGCGTCCTTCAGCTGGCCCCTAAACAAATATATACTAGTTTATTTTGTGATACAGTATATAATATCATTAGGTATCCAACAAATTATATGATTGTACGTTTAGCTATTATCTAGACCCGTACAAAATGTATATAATAAGACACATATAACAGGAGCGGATAGAAAACCTCAGAGTGTCTTTAGGTGGGGGGGGGGGTCAAATTTAGATATTTGTATAGAGATGTATATATGCGAGTATTGGCAGTACTGGTTATGGTGTGTGTGTGAGGGGAGGGTTTCAGATCGAAGATCGTTTCTATAATTCTATATCTTTTAGTTTTTACCATTTCACTCTATTCTTTATCCTTTGATCTCTATTATATTTGTCCTAAACATACGTGCTATATTTACCACTGGACATAAGGCAACCAAAAATCAATTAACTTATTCTGTATATTTCATCATTTCTTCATTATGTTATCTATAGGTTTGGTCCCGCCCCTTATCTATTTTTTATCTATATATTTGATAATGCCATTTTTTGGGCAAATATGTAGGGGCAAGGCGTTTTTGAAAACATATTAATGGGTCGCTTTTTTTGTTTTTTGTTCTTCGGAAGTGAGCAAGAAGAAGTCTATTTCGGGTTTTTTTTGCATTTGGAAGATCTTCTGGCTCTCTTTTACCTCTTCTTTTTTGATAGGTTATTAAGACGAGCACATAAAAACATGGCGTCGTTTAGTCTAAAGCTAGGTTCACACTGCCGATCAGATCAACTCGATTAGGCCCGATCAAGACAAATTACGTGATCGGGAGACTGGTCTGACTCAATCGACAAGGATGTTCGGGTAAGTCTACCCTACTCGTCATCGATCTGACTATCTACCCAAGAGTTTTTGACATGTCAAAAACAATCGAGTAAGGACCGAGAAGCAAGTCACTCGAGAAGAGATTGAGAATTCGTCGAGTAGCTACTTTCAACACTATTGGGCTATTCCGTGGTGGTCAGTTTAAATTTATAAATGAAGGATGAGGAAGGGAACGGAGGGCATTATTATTCATTTCAATATAACGCTAATCATGCCTATTTTTCAGCTCTTACCAGGCAACTATATTCATATATGAAATCCTTCTGTCTATAATGATGGAAAATTGTATGTTGGAAAAGGAAAATAAAATAAAGTAAACTTTCATAAATAAACTAATAAATAAAATAAAATGGAATTATATTGCATTGCTTAAGCTCTAAGACAAAGTAGGTGACGTAAGATTAAGTTATAAATAGTTTCGTCTTTTTGTAAATAATATAGTTAATCTCATTTCTCGAGTTCTTTTGATCATAGCTATTAATCTGACGTTGAGAAATAAATTAAATAAACTGTCATCTTTTAAAAGAATAAAAATGTTTGTAATTTGCCGTAGGAAAATAACCCTAAAGTGTTTTCTATTGTCATCTTAATAATTCTGTAAAGTAAGTAAAGATTTTGATAATCCTTTAATTGCTTTTACATAACTAAATAAAGTATATGTCAATCCTATAAATTTATCACATAAAAAGAGAATAATTGACCAATAAAAAGTAACTTTAGAAAATTCAAAATTGACGCTTAAATTTCATAGGTGAATAAAATAATTCCAATCAGCACGTGATGTTGGGGTTAAAAAGGGAAGACCGCAACCTCCCAACATCACATATCACACTTAAATGTAGATAGCTGTTTGGAATAAATAATTGAAACATCATTGTATTTTATTCACCAGGTATGTAAATTGTTAAAGTATAAACCATTTTCAAATGAATTTTAAAGTAAGAATTTATCTTCTAATTTAATAACTTTGATATTTAAAACTTAACTTAAATTTATAAAAGATTTTCATTAATATATATAAGTTAAAACTAAGTTTACTATTTAAATCACTGATCACATATCACACTTAAATGTAGATAGCTGTTTGGAATAAATAATTGAAACATCATTGTATTTTATTCACCAGCGCCAGGCCTCGAAAGGAGAAAGTGTACGAGATGAGGGACACGCCAGCAGTAGGTATAACATAGACCTGAACATGAGCGAGCTAGCATTCCTCAGATTCCTAGAAAGAAGCTAAAAACCCCGTATAGATAAAAGCGAGTCAGAGTAGTCCCCAAGTGAAAGATGGCAGTCCCCCGATATTAAAATTACGAACGTTTTGGAGGGAAAGGGGAGACAACCTGACAGAGCAGCGATTATTCCCCCTTTTCCTACATTACATGTCCCCGACCCGAACAAATTGGTGAAGAAAAAATCATATGGTGGTGCGCTTCTTTTTTTGCTACAGCCCTCTGAAAGTATGCAATTTTGAAGATTTTTCCATTTTTAATCAGTTTTTACCCATTTTTGGGCTACTATCGTGAAAAAAATCACAGTTCCACAATTAAACTTTTTTTCATACTCTCAATAAAGATGAAGGGGACCAATCTGATTAAATTCAACTCACAAAAACTATAGGTAGGTGTTAATATAAGAAAGTTTTTTCAGACTTTGATGCTTTTTCATGTCAAATTTTCCATATTGACAATTTTGTAAATTTTTGATTTTTCTCTCTTAAAAGAACAAAATGCATATTTTTTCAACTCTCTTGTTATAAATGATTAAAAAAATACATATCTATGAAATTTGAAAAGAAAAAGTTATATGGAATTTTTATGTTTCTGGTAAATTATTTTTTTGTACCCCTCTACCATTTTTCTCAAAATTTCACTAAAAAAGACTGACTTGATTAGTAATAAAATTTGAAAATTTCATTACTCAAAAACTACTTATTAGCAGAGCTCAGACATAAATAAGTCTGAATCTGCTTTTAACTCATAGAGGTCTAAACTTGTAAGTTTTAGGATTTGTCTCCCTTTAATGTCAGAAAAATTACGACTTGAATAAGTCCAATATTGTTAAACAAGAAATAATTGACCAGAATCAAAAAGTTGCAAATATCGACTCCTACAAGTCGATGAGTGATCGAAATTGGTTAACTTCAAGACCCACGCATACTTATAAGGAGGTCATGCATCTAAATCAAATAATGACAACATTGAAAGCCAATGCTTTGTCTTCTAAAGAAAAATATGAATGAGAGTCTAAAAAATCGGAGATAATGTTAATTAACCTTACAATGCAACCACCTGGAATCACACTTAATGAGGAAAAACATCTGTGTTTAGTAAGGATGTTCAATTAAATTATTAAATATAGATAGCTCAAGTCCTTGTGAACTCTCATACAGGTTTTTGATGTCATAGGTGGTGTAGTTTGGCCACAAAGTAACATTAAGTTTTTTCACCAACATAAATAGACCTAAACAAGTCTGTCATTTTCTGACTTAGATAAGTCTAAAATTGAAACTACATTTTTATAATAAATACATGTTTCGACTTATTTAAGTCAAAAAATGACAGACTTGTTTAGGTCTATTTATGTTGGTGAAAAAACTTAATGTTACTTTGTGGCCAAACTACACAATTCTTTCACAGAGTTAAGTTTGATTATGATAATTATCAAATTCATTGCTATTTTTCACTTATATATCACATGTTTGGGAAATAATTCTAGAACGAGATTTCAATGAGACTGAACGAGACTGAAATGTCAGAAGAATATACATCCTTAAGCTGGCATTTGCTTAAATTCCATGATTGGACTTCATTTCTAAGTAAATTATACATGAAAATATCGTCAAAAGAATTATTTCATCCTGAAACTTGCATTTGAAGAACTAGGGAGAGGTCTTTGAGAAAACAGGCCACTGGAAACGTCTACTATTGCTTGCAGGAAACAGATTACGGTTCGGTTCCTTCCGTACAATATATTATTTGGTACTAACAACTCTCAAAAAAGAATGTTGGTACTTGAACTTGCCGGGATCGTTTTTCTCCGCTCGAAACTGCCACCCCATGTCAAGCATAGCCGACAACCAGCATGTGGTGTTCTACACGCTGTAATTGTACTAAGGTAGAAAAATAATGAAAAGTAATATGTATTTTAAATTCAATTTGTTTTAAATTCGTTTAGTCTATTTTACAAATTATATAAACGTAAATTCAAGGAGTTTGTTTTGAAAGGTGACAAAAAGAGGAAGTAACTCAAATTGTTGTAAACCACTTTCGTACATACACTAGGCCGTTATATTATTTTTCTCGTTTGTATTGTTTTGACATCTATGTTTTGAATTGTCATTTCGGGGCCTTTTATAGCTGACTATGCGGTATGGGCTTTACTCGTCGTTAAAGACCGTACAGTAACCTAATTTATGTGTCATTTGGTCTCAACAGATGGAAGCTGGTTATAACGACCTTGACTGGCTATACCACATATTCTTTTATATTTGAAATACACAAATTATTTACGACCTAAAGCTAAGGTAATTAGTGTGTTTGACACCAAAGCTGTCAAGTGAAGCCATACATTTAATGGGTCAGTTAATTTGACAGCACACACAGCTATAGTTAAACGGCCCTTCCTGTTCATGATAGCTAGAATTACGAATTTGCCGCCGTATTTCAAAGGAAAATTACTTATGAAATCAGTCTGATGGCTTAGGAATCATAATGAAAACGGATCATTTTCGGAATTCCTTGGTTATTTAACGACCTAGCGGGTTTCACGGGTAACCCTCGGAATTGTGAACACCCACAGGATACAGGTCAGTTGACAGATATGCAACAGCCGCCTGACAATTTCTTTAATATAGCGGAAAGAAAGGAGGAAATACAAAAAATATTTTTAGTAGTTTGAAATAGTGTTATACTAATATATTTTATATCATTTAGTGTTATACTACATATACTGCTATAAATATTTTATTTCCCCCATTTTTTTTCGCTATAATTATGAACATGAACGCCAGGCGAGTGTGAAACGTCTAATACGCATAGATATCTGATAATTATCTAGGAATATAATATATATTCTTACTTTGAAATAGTTGCATTGCCATTTGATTTTATTATCAATAGACATGAGGACCAATTTAAAAGTCGGCTCTACACCTTCAAGTGGTACGTTCCCCTGTACCCTGGATACATAGATTGTACGTGCGCCTGCGCATTGCGTATTTTAAGTTCATTACAGTAAAAGTTGGTCAGAGATTTGCAGTATAATTTATTTATTTAAGAAAATTGAATCTGATTGAAATTTCAATTGTGTCATTTGTCATTTGGTCATTTATATTAAATGAAGCATCTATGTTAAACTGAATTACTATTATATTCAATATTTGTAATTTATCGTTGTGTCCATGTGTCCGGACACAAAATGCATGTCAACTATATTTTGCACCGAAACCTTGCCACTAATGCGTCGACCTGGAACTTATCAATTATTGGTAAATGAATTATTTTGAAAACAAAAGGGACTGGAATGGAGTAATTTTTAATCAACAGCATTGTCCTATATTAGTTATAAATAAAGTTAAATTCTTTGATCCGCTGTTTTTACATCATGTCGGATAACAAATTGGAAACTGTACCTACGCCTTATTTTAAGTCTAGATTTTTAATATTCGTATTATCATTTTATAAAGTCATAGTGATTAAAATACTACAATAGGAAACAATGTGGCAATGATGAAGTTAGTAGTGTCAACCCTGTGATTATGACGCATGTATATTAGAGCAAATCACTAATACAATTTTTGGTGGTGCGCCTGACAGATATGGAACGTACAGATAAGGTTATAGGTATCATGTGACATATAATGACATGAAAAAAAAAAATTTAATCATGTTGCTTTGAATTCTTTATTTTAGTCAAACCATTTTTTTCCAAATTTCCTAAAATTCCATAAAGGTTTGATTAAGTTAATGATGTCTGAAAAATTTAACCACAGTCTGAACCTAATTGTTGAAACCACAGGCGCCAACAATGGAATCTAGGATCCCTATGTTTCGCTTTGGGGAAAAAATGTTGCAGACTCGACAAAAAAAACTTAAGATAAGACAGTTCATTAAATGAAATGTTCTGATTTTGCAAATTCTTGAACAACAGTAATTTTACCTTTTGATGAGTCATCTCTTCTATCAAAAATTTTTGCTTTGTTTTCCAATAATAGCTTCACTATCTCAGTATGACCTTGACCCTTTGCTGCAAATAGTGGAGTCAAACCATCTTTGGAACATTTATCAAGGTCAGCATTGTTTTGCACTAACAAACTCACTGTTTCTGTATGTCCTTTATGACAAGCTGCAATAAGCGGAGTTACACCATCACATCTACTTTGATTAATATTAGCATCATGAATTAGACACCACCGAATTAAAGAACTATCTCCTATAAAACAGCACCGTAACAGTACAGTATCTTTATAGTTATCATCACAGGTATGTGCAAGTTGTCTCTGGTGGGACATATCTAGCGTTTTCAAATAGCAGAGAAATTTCTGTCTGAATACAGGTATCTTCATATTGATGTTACTAAATACATCTTGTAATTTTCCTTTTGACCAGTCATCAATCATTCTCTGTATGTACATCTGATGATATTTTGTTGGTATTATAGTTATAAACTGATCCATGCCATCCTTTCTTTCTAATAAAAATCGTTCCTTGATCAAACCACTGTCTGCATTCTTTATTAAGCAAAGCATTATTTTTTGTCCATAGATCTTTGCAAAAAAGTCAAATATCTTATCATGTAAAATTTGATACATGTTTAGTTCTTTCTTTATGTATGTATGCATGAGAGAGTTGAGTTCATCTAGTAAAGAAAGTCTTGATGTTCCCCGGTCTAATCTACATGCCTCACATGTGTTCTCAATAATAGTCATGGTTTCTTCATTCACATCTTCTGTCAGAATTTCTTCCTTCAACTTGTTATTAAATATGACGCATAGAGCCAAGGCACAGTATTTCGTGTTATACCCCTTCTTAAGAAGCGAGTCAATTTCTGCTTCATAAACTAAAAATGGATTCTGGAAGAAATTTTTAATATCAAGTTTAGGATTATCATGGCACAGTTTACATAGAAGTGGAAAAGCATCATATAAATCATGACAATCAGCAATCTCCGATGCTTTTGTTTTCAGATAAAGCTTTGCTATTGACTGTTTTTCAGTTTTTGACAAACGCATATTCTCTGACTGCAGGTTACATACACATGAATTGAAAACTGATAAAGATTCAAACTTTTCATCTTGGTAGACTTGTAATCTACATGCTGCAATTATTTTAGTTTTTTTGTTTTCAATTATATGTTTTATATCGTCCATGTTTTGTTCCATACTCTGAAAGTCCATTAGGTTAACAGCAACATATCCACATAAATCATCGATAACAAACAATACTTTTTGGGTTGGATTGTAAAACTGGACAATTTCACTTGGTTCTGTCAATCGAAGTACATCATATCCTTCTTCTGTCATCTGTAAAGCAATATGTCGGAGAGTGGCAGTCTTCCCAACACCAGAACTACCTGTAATAGTTACACAACTGTTTTCCTTTATACATTTAAGAACATGCTCGGCAGCCCTAGTCTTTATAAACATCTTGTCATCATTGTCCTTCCAGGTTTTGAGTATTGCTTTAATTCTTTCTGAAATAAAAATTTTGAAATACAAAATGCAGATATATATAATGTTTTGGTACAATAAGTCATCTTTGCAAACAAAAATAATCAATAGAACTGATTTGTCTATATCAATGAGAAAGTTGAATATATCATCCATGGACCTTTGAGCTTTAAATAACTTACAAAGCTGTAAGCCTTAATTTTATCATTATTCTTTTAATATATTGTGGTCAATTACTTATATTTCTTTTTAAAAAATCTTGTTTAAAGGTTTTTAATAGCCTGCATTTAGTATGCATCAATTATCACTAGAATAGACAAAACAATAACTTTGAAATATTTTCAATATGTCTTGAACCCTGGTAAATGTTATCATTTAAACCTCACATATTCCTTGTTAATTCAATATAATTTGTTATTGTGATATTATACTACACTAATGTATTATTACAATTATAATCAATATTACCTCATTGATTGTTTGCCTAAAATAACAGAATTTAAAACGAAAATCAAGTGAAGGCCATACAAAAGCTAATTAAGGACTCTTTTGGTTGTAGGAATTAAAATTTCTACCTGTTCAACATTTATAGGGTATAAATAATCCCAGGCGTTCCAGCTACCTGATTAACTATTACTTTTACAGGTAAATTTCATCAAGTTAATTCAATATGCTTATAATGAATATCTCTCTGGTAAAATTTATGACCAGAAAACATCAAAAGCCTCAAAGGTGTGAAATTGAATGTAAACCTTGACCAACCCAGCATGTTTTATTGTTGCGGTCAGTTCTAACTTAGTGAAATTTATATTGGGTTACAAGTCTAAAGAATTAAAATTTCCAAGTTTGTTGGTAATCAGTCACAGTAGTTCCTTTTCTGTAGCAGTTTGAATTCGTTTCGTTGCCAAATGCATATCTTATTTAAAGTATTTGACCTAAGTTTTTAACAAGAGTGCTCACGCTGAAATGTCTCTTCTTCTATACTTACAGTTACTTACCATTGATAATTTATTGATAGTCCTAAATATAAAACTTTAGTACAACTATCACATAAACTTAACATGATCCAAGAAAATGAGGCCAAGGTCATATAAATTAAAGGAGAAATTAATACATGTACATATTCACCTTAAAATCATTCAATACACAAAATATAGTTGACCTTCCCCTATGGCTTATAGTTTTAAAAAAAACAGACTAAAAATCAAAGCGCTGTAAGCACTAAAGGCATTTAACCAAAAACCAAGGCAAACATAATTATGAAAACTGTGGCAATGTTGCTTCAATTCTTTTTTTCAAATTTAAATGAACAAACATTAAACGTTCATATATTGTACATTTATATTTATCTAATCAATTAATTATTAAGGCAAATATTTATATGTTATCAAGGTTTTCAAAAGCAACTCATATATCAATGTATATTAAAAGTATTTTTAATGGTGAGTCTGCAGTGGTACAAGTTCGCAATGATTGCAGTTGTTCTAGTTGGTAGTTAACGTTGGTATTAGTTGACTGTTAGTAGTACAATTCGACTTAGTAAGAGCTTGTAATAGTATGAATGGACTTGCTTGACCCTAGAAAGAAAACTGAGTTTGTGTTAGATATAGGAAGATGTGGTGTGAGTGCCAATGAGACAACTCTCCATACAAATAACAATTTAAAAAGTAAACCATTATAGGTTAAAGTACGGCCTTCAATTTCTATAGTACAAAAGTTATGAGACACATATCAGACAAATGTTTACTACTACAGGGATCAACTGCCCACAGTAAATGTTATTTACCCCACCTTCACCCCAAGTCCATGAAGTTTGGAATAAAATGACAGGTGATTATAATACAGTTGGTCAAACATTCTTTGGCTTGAAAGATTTATATGTGTTCTTTAAAATGAGCCATAAATGAAAATCTTTATAGGACCACAAATAATTCAAAATATAATTAAGGTAGATTCTTTAAACCTACTAATTTTTTGCATCAATAAAATTTTTATAATAAACAAGAAATAATTGTAATAGGATGCTGTTACAAAGTCTCCCACAACTTTTCATTCCCATGGTTGCCAGACATTGGGCAAAGTCTAGTACACATTGGACGGTTCGGTCTAGTAAAGTGATATGCACATGTGACATCTAGGAGATTGACCTTGTATTTCATTCAAATCTTTTTGAAATGATGAACAGGAATAAATATGGTTTAGGTGTTGGTATCTCAACCATTTACAAGTTCTCAAACACACACAGGAGGCGGTGGGGTGACCCTAGGGACTACTCCTATATTTCATTTGATTTTTCATATTGTCCCATACATGAATATATACAGTTCAGGGGTGGGGATCTCGACCGTTTTCAAGTTCTCAAATAGGAGGGGGTGGGGTGACCCCGATGACTTCCCCTATATTTCATTTGATTTGTTATATTGATCAATACATGAATATATATGGTTTAGGAGTGGGGATCTCATCCTTTTCCAAGTTCACAAACAGGAGGTGGTAGGATGACCCCAGGGACTCCCCCTATATTTAATTTAATTTATTATATTGTCCCATACTTGAATATATATGGTTTAAGGGAGGGGATTTCAACAGTTTCTAAGTTATCAAACAGGAGGTGGTAGGGTGACCACAGGGACTCCCCCTATATTTCATTTGATTTGTTATTATAGTCCTATACATGAGTATGTATGGTTTAGGGGTGGAGATCTCAATTGTTTCCATGTTCTCAAACGGGAGGGGGTGGGGCATCTCCAGGGACTTCCTTATATTTCATTTGATTTATTATATTGTCCAATACTTGAATATATATGGTTAAGGGGTGGGAATCTCGACCGTTTCAAAGTTCCTAAACAGGAGGAGGTGAGGTGACCCCATGGACTCCCCCTATATTTCATTTTATTAGTTATATTGTCCCATAAATATGGTTAAGGGGTTGGGATCTCATCTGTTTCCAAATTATCAAATAGGAGGGGGTAGGGTGACCACAGGGACTTCCCCTATATTTCATTTAATTTGTTATAAGAGTCCCATACATGAGTATATATGGTTTAGGTGTGGGGATCTCGACTGTTTCAAAGTTATCAAACAGGAGGATGTACAGTGACCCTAGGGACATCCCCTATATTTCATTAGATTTGTTATATTCCCCTATACATGAATATATACGGTTAAGGGGTGGGGATCTCGACCGTTTTCAAGTTATCAAACAGGAGGGGGTGGGGATACCTCGAGGACTTCCCCTATATTTCATTTGATTTGTAATATTGATCAATACATGAATATATATGGTTAAGGGGTGGGGGATCTCATCCGTTTCCAAGTTCGCAAACAGGAGGTGGTAGGGTGACCCTAGGGCCCTCCCTATATTTCATTTAATTTATTATATTGTCCCATACTTGAATATGTATGGTTTAGGGGAGGGGATTTCATCTGTTCTCAAGTTATCAAACAGGAGGGGGTAGGGTGACCACAGGGACTCCCCCTATATTTCATTTGATTTGTTATATAGTCCTATACATGAGTATGTATTATTTAAGGGTGGAGATCTCGATTGTTTCAATGTTCTCAAACGGGAGGGGGTGGGGCAACTCCAGGGACTCCGTCATATTTCATTTGATTTATTATATTGTCCCATACTTGAATATATATGGTTTAGGGGTTGGAATCTCGACCGTTTCAAAGTTCCCAAACAGAAGGAGGTGGGGTGACCCCATGGACTCCCCCCTATATTTCATTTGATTAGTTATATTGTCCCATACATGAATAAATATGGTTAGGGGTTGGGATCTCATCTGTTTCGAAATTATCAAACAGGAGGGGGTAGGGTGACCACAGGGACTTCCCCTATATTTCATTTGATTTGTTATATAGTCCCATACATGAGTATATATGGTTTAGGGGTGGGGATCTTGACCATTTCAAAGTTCTCAGACAGGAGGGAGTGGGGTGACTCCAGGGACTCCCCTATATTTTATTTGATTTGTTATATTGTCCCATACATGAATATATATGGTTTAGAGGTGGGGACTTGACTGTTTTCAAATTCTGAAATTTCAAATTCTCAAACAGGAGGGGTGGGGTGACCCCAAGGGACTCCCCCTATATTTCATTTGATTTTTCGACCTTTTCCAAGTTCTCAGACAGGAGGGGGGTGACTCCAGAGACTTCCCCTATATTTCATTTGATTTGTTATATTGTCCCATAACTGAATATATATGGTTTAGGGGTGGGGATCTCAACCATTTCAAAGTTCCCAAACAGGAGGGGGTGCATGGGTGACCCCAGGAACTCCCCCTATACTTCATTTGATTAGTTATATTGTCCCATACATGAATAAATATGGTTTAGGGATGGGGCTCTCTACTGTGTCCAAGTTCTCAAACATGGGGAAGGGGGTGGGGGGTTGACTTCAAGGACTCCCCCTATTTTTTCATTTGATTTGTTATATTGTCCCATTACTGAAGACTGCAACTATTGACTGGGACTATTATACTAGTATAATAGTCCCAGCTGAAGACCACATGTGTCTATCACTTACTGTTTTCATATAACAGCCATTTGAAAATTAACCAGATGCTCCGCAGGGCGTAGCTTTATACGACCGCAGAGGTTGAACCCTGAACGGTTGGGGCAAGTATGGACACAACATTCAAGCTGGATTCAGCTCTAAATTTGGATTGTGATTAAATAGTTGACACAGCATAGGTTTCTGACACAGAATGAATGTGTTCTAATGAACTTAAAATTTTTGTTTTCTCTTAGAGCAATTCACTATGCTGTTGAATATTAATCCTCTCAAAAAAATGTTTGAAGAAATTTTCTTTTTTATTTATGAAATTTCAAATGAGAAAAATTGAACCCAATTTTTTTAATCACATCCCCCTTTCCCTTATTCCAAAACTAATCTCAATTAAAATTTCTAATGGAGTTTGCAACAATAACTACTCATTTAAATACATCATAAAATATTAAGATGTAAAAAAACTGCTTGTTATCACTGAATGGTAAAGATTATTTTAATTTATCAGTTGGTAGTAAAAAGTGAATATACATTGTATATTGTATATAACAAAGATTTAAGTTGATTCTGGACAAAGAAAGATAACTCCAATTAAAAAAAAATCTTGCTATTGCACAATATTTTGCAATTAGATATTTCTTGCTTACTATTCTGGACAAAGAAAGATAACTCTAATTAAAAAAAAATTTGCTATTTCAAAATATTGTGCAATTACAATGTAGATATTTCTTGCCATTGCGCAATACTGTGCAATTGAAAAGACTTGCTATTGCACAATACTTAATATAATAATTTTAGATCCTGATTTAGACCAACTTGAAAACTGGGCCCATAATAAAAAAATCTAAGTACATTTTTGGATTCAGCATATCAAAGAACCCCAAGATTTCAATTTTTGTTAAAATCAGACTAAGTTTAATTTTGGACGCTTTGGACTTTAGTGTAGACCAATTTGAAAACAGGACCAAAAATGAAGAATCTACATACACAGTTAGATTTGGTATATCAAAGAACCCCATTTATTCAATTTTTGATGAAATCAAACAAAGTTTAATTTTGGACCCGGATTTGGACCAACTTGAAAACTGGGCCAATAATCAAGAATCTAAGTACATTTTTAGATTCAGCATATCAAAGAACCTAACTGTTTCATTTTTTGTCAAAATCAAACTAAGTTTAATTTTGGACCCTTTGGACCTTAATGTAGACCAATTTGAAAACGGGACCAAAAGTTAAGAATCTACATACACAGTCATGACAGTTAGATTCAGCATATCAAAGAACCCCAATTATTCAATTTTGATGAAATCAAACAAAGTTTAGTTTTGGACCCTTTGGGCCCCTTATTCTGTTGGGACCAAAACTCCCAAAATCAATACCAACCTTTCTTTTATGGTCATAAACCTTGTGTTTAAATTTCATAGATTTCTATTTACTTAAACTAAAGTTATTGTGCGAAAACCAAGAAAAATGCTTGTTTGGGTCCCTTTTTGGCCCCTAATTCCTAAACTGTTGGGACCTAAACTCCCAAAATCAATACCAACCTTCCTTTTGTAGTCATTAACATTGTGTTTAAATTTCATTGATTTCTATTTACTTAAACTAAAGTTATTGTGCGAAAACCAAGAATAATGCTTATTTGGGCCCTTTTTTTGCCCCTAATTCCTAAACTGTTGAAACCAAAACTCCCAAAATCAATCCCAACCGTTCTTTTGTGGTCATAAACCTTGTGTCAAAATTTCATAGATTTCTATTAACTTAAACTAAAGTTATAGTGCGAAAACCAAGAAAATGCTTATTTGGGCCCTTTTTGGCCCCTAATTCCTAAAATGTTGAGACCAAAACTCCCAAAATCAATACCAACCTTCCTTTTGTGGTCATAAACCTTGTGTTAAAATTTCATAGATTTCCATTCACTTTTACTAAAGTTAGAGTGCGAAAACTAAAAGTATTCGGACGACGACGACGACGACGCCAACGTGATAGCAATATACGACGAAAATTTTTTCAAATTTTGCGGTCGTATAAAAACAAAACAAAACAAAAAAACATGGGGTTCTACAGTAAACCCCTCCCTTCTTTAGACCCCTTAAAATAACCCCAAATAGACCCCAATGCACCAATGAAAGATTGATGACTCCGCTAGACATGTTAGTCTAACATTTTATGTAACCCTAAGTAAATCTGACAGACGGTCTGTGTTGTCTTCCAAGACGACTTGTCTCGGAGACGAGTTGTCCCCATTTCTTAAAATATCCTAGGCCACAATTAAAAATAGTTTGGTTTGCCCAAACCCTACCCAAGGTTGAGACAGTGGGTAGGTAGGTAGGCGTTTTCTTTTTTTTTTTTTTCAAAAAAAGAAATTGAAGCATCAGTGTTTATTATTCTTCATGCCTATCTGATTAAAAAAAAACTTCTTCAAATCAGGACAATAAAAGAATTTTAGTAGGCAGCTTTTTTCTGGGTAGGTAGGGTTTGGGCAAAAAAAACTATTCTTTTTTATGGCCCTATCAATGTCGATTTCAGGATCTTTTTCATTCTTTAATAATAACAAGTGTAAACATCGTATGGTTGCATGATCATTACTTGACAAGGTCATTTTTTATGTGAAAACGGAGTAATTTAAAAGAATGAAATTCTAAATACGTGAATTTTTCTCTTCTAATTTGAAATTGCCGCCAACTTACCATTATTAATAACTTATTAATAGACTACTGACGTATTTAATACGTATCGACAACAAACAATATTCCTTCGACTTTTGCCATTTGGGAAATCTAAACAACTTGTCCGTAGAGATTTTCGGCGATTAAATATTTCATACAATTGTTCTTTGACATCTTAGCCAAAAGCACAGGCGATAACTACATAAGGATTCCTAATGAGCACAACTTCCTATGTGCAACTTCAAAACTTTTGGGTGATTCGACGATCATTTAAGGTTTTTCTGGTTATATTTTGTGTGATCCAGAATTAAAAGTATGAAAAAAGTGTTCAATTAGTTATATATAACATAGTAGCCAGCTAGATAATAACAATGGCATGTATTTCAGCATTTATTGGGTAGAACATAAATCTAGGGTGCTCACATAATGCAGCTTAACTGCATAAAAACCCAAAACATTGACCTAATGAACCATGAAAATTAGTTCAAGGTCAGATGTACCATGCCAGGCAGACATGTACAGCTTACAATCCTTCCATACAACAAATAAAAGTTGACCTATTGCTTATAGTTTAAGATACAACAAATGAAAGTTGCTTATAGTTTAAGACAAGAGTGCACACAGTGAAATGTCTCGCCTTCTTTACTAAAGATTGATATTATGTTGATAGTCCTAAATATAAATCTTTACTACTACTATCACATAAACATAACATGATCCAAGAAAATGATGTCAAGGTCATATAAACCAAACAAGAAATACATTTACATCTTACAATCATTCAATACACTAAATATAGTTGACCTGTTGCTTAGTTTCTAAGAAACAGATTTAACCAAGAAAACTAAACATTGACCAATGAACAATGAAAATAAAGTCAAGGTCAGATGAACCATGTCAGGCAGACATATACAGCTTACAATTCTTCCATAAATATAGTTGACCTATTGCTTATAGTTTAAGAAAAACAGACCAAAACACTAACTTAACACTGAGCAATGAACTGTGAAAATTAGATCAAGGTGAAATAAAAGCGGGAGACTGGCATGTACATCATAAAATATTTCCCTACACCAAATATAGTTGACCTATTGCATATATTAGTATTAGAAAAAAGACCAAAACTCAAAAACGTAACATTGACCACTGAACCATAAAATTGAGGTCAAGGTTAGATGACACCTTCCAGCTATACATGTATACTAAACAACCATTCCATACACCAAATATAGTAGACCTATATCATTCAGTATAAGAAAAACAGACAAAAACGCAAAAAACTTTTCTATAACCACTGAACCATGAAATGAGGTTCAGGTCAAAAAACACGTGCCAGTTGGACATGTACACCTTACAGTCCTTCCATACACCAAATATAGGAGACCTATTGCTTATAGTATTTGAGATATGGACTTGACCACCAAAACTAAACCTTGTTCACTGATCCATGGAATGAGATCGAGATCAAGTGAAAACTGCCTGACGGGCATGAGGACCTTGCAAGGTATGACATACCAAATTCAGTTATCCTATTACTTATAATAAGAGAGAAATTAACATTACAAAATTATTTTTTTTCGAGTAGTCATTGAACCATGAAAATGAGGTCAAGGACATTGGACATGTGAATGACGGAAACTTCGTAACATGAGGCATCTATATTCAATGTATGGAGCATCTATATACAAAGTATGGAGCATCCAGGTCTTCCACCCTCTAAAATATAAAGCTTTTAAGAAGTAAGCTAATGCCGCCGTAGCCGCCACCGCTGGATCACTTTCCCTATGATAAGCTTTCTGCGACAACAAGTCACATGCAGTTTTCTGCAGCTTACTATATGTATATTATTTTCTAATTGCATAAGGCCGTAAAGTGGCATATAGTTGCTTGCATAAACCTCCTTTGGTCTCCAAACGGTATTTGTCTCATTATAAATTAGTGTTGTCAACAGTTAACTGGTTAACCAGTTAACTGTCAGAAGGCCCTTATATAGAATACCAAAAAGCTAACTGATTAACCAGACCCTTTTTTTCAATTTTAATAGATTTGATATAAATGTGTATTAAAATCATTATTTAATACATTTTGTTGAATTATGAAAGTCACTGTCGCGCTACCTTAATACAACAGAATGTCCAGTATATTGATTACTATTATTAACTCTGAAAGCGTTCCAAGGAAAAAAAAATTAGCACTAAGATCTAGATTAAAAATAATTAGCATATATATGTATTTTGAACAGTTGTAATCTGATTTAATTTTACGATTTACTTAAATCTTTTTATGAAAGTAAAATTACACTGGTAGATGAATGTTGACACGTAGTCAATTGAAATTATTTATGAAAATTATTCCGATGACTACAGCTGCATCTACATCTGTTTGTATAGAAGATTTACATATCAGATGGTCCCAGGATTTTGAAAAGGGGGCCCCGGGTCCACAAACAAGACACAATTTGTAGTGGAAGCGGTAAAAAGTCTGAATTAACCATGACTAAAGCTTCATAAGGGGGACTGGGCACCCCCTAAATCCGTTCCTGTACATTCCTTTAGATAATAACAATGAAACCTACCCCGAGGCTACATGCATGTAGTTATGATTAAATCAAACACGTATGAAGAGACGATTTTTTTTTTTTTTTGACGACTATCTTTAGGCTGCAAAATGGACAGACGTTACAACAACATTTACTCAAACAAACATATTGTTTACAGAGAAGTAAAGAGTTCAAAATTGAATAAAATCAGGAAACCAATTCAGCTTACTATATATATATATATACATATTATGAATGACAGTTACACCTTATTGTATACTTGTATTATGGAACTAAGTTTTCTTTACTTTAAGCAGAATAAATACACAATTTACTTTTCAACAACGATATTGCAGATCAGCTGTTGCTAGATCGTACTGATGAGGTTAACACTTAATTTGATGTTTGGTTATTTGGGATGGTGTTTTCATATTTCGAAAAGTAAGGCTTGTATATCAACTATAATTTTATTCCTGGGTGCAAGTTCTTGCTGAAAACTTAAAGGTTTTACAAACAGCTGCATCCATAGACAAATCACAGCAAAACTTACTATTAAGGGCACTTCTCTATAAACCTTGTATTAATGGTCCATATATGAAGGAATGTGTCCTTAAAGTATATATTAATTTTAGTTGGATGGTCCAATATACATCCCTTATGTAATACTGTTATTCTGTATTTCACTGTATTATACATGTAGGACTCGGAGGTGCGATGGGGATGCTGAAGTGCGATGGTCACGCTGAATGTGATGGTCTACGCTGCGTGCGATGGTCCTTTTGCTGAAGCCGATGGTTTTGCAATTACGTTTGGACAATGTGACGTTTTCAAATAATACGTTATCAAATTAAATGGCTCAGTGTTGAAGACCATACTTTGAACTATAACGGTTTACCTTTACAAATTGCGACTTGGATGGAGAGTTGTCTTATTGGCACTTATACTACATCTTATATCTACAAAGGCAGGAGAATAAGATTTTGTAGGGTTTCATACGTACAAAGAAAAGGAAACAAAATGAAACGAATGATTCAAATCCCGAACAGTTTTGAGCATTAGAGACAAAAAGATGTCAAACTAAGTCAGACAACAAACCATGCAGGGATCTCCATGGCCTGTTTAACGATGGCGCCCCGCCATCGTTCAAATGTCTTGCGCCATCGTCAAATGACTCGCCCCATCGTTAAATTGTCTTGCGCCATCGTTAAATTGTCTTCCGCCATCGTTCAACACTTCATCATTTTTTGTAGCCCGACACCATTTTTTTTATCAATTATAATCAAATGCATGTAATTGCATAACCCTTAGGCTTTTTATGTTATAATCCAACATTGTTCTAACGCCTGAGGGATATCCGGATTAAGATCGCTAATCACTTGTACCTGAGCTTGTACAGGTAGATCAACAAACCAGACAGGAGAATACTATCTGTGGATAGACGATCCATTTGTCGAATTGAATCAACAGTTTTGAGCATTAGAGATAAAAAGATGTCAAACTAAGTCAGACAACAAACCATCATGGCATGCATGGGGAAAAGACGACTAAAAGATGATCTTTGTCTATAGATGGGCTAACCAGCGTTTGCCGAAGCATGTATAATGCATGCTGAAAATGCTTTGTAAGACAAATTAAATGCATTTTTTGTATTGATCGTAATATTATGTTTTACTTCTCTTCAAGTATACATCACATAATTTTGTGTGGACAACTCGACAATAAAATAAAATTAATTATTAGCAATATGTTCGTGCTATAATTTTGTTTTATTCTTGAGATCAAACCTAGCTGCTTTGTAAGAAAACATGCAATCTTAAAAAATTCTATTGTGCGTATTTATAAACAGTATTCATCTTCTGCAATTCAGTAGGCCTAAATAAACCCGTTTTGTACAAACTTGGTGTACTTCTCAATTTCTGATGCTCAGCTTATTCTCAAGCTTGTTTTTACAGAAAAAGCTTCACGTCTCACTATATATTTGAGTCAAGCATTAATTTACTTAGTTGTTTTTATTTCTTAAAAATTGTTATATCAGATAAATAGATAAATGAGTGTTGTGAGCAATTTCTTCGCTATGACATGACAAGAACAAGTTACTAGTATATTTGACGAAATTAAAAGTGTCCTGCTTAGTTAGTACTTAAGACGTCACAGTTAGACCAACGCACTTCACCGTTTCTAACAACAAGTTAGCGTCACAATGTCACCATCGCTCTTCAGCGTGTTAACCAACGCACTTCAGCGTGGACCATCTCACTTCAGCGTGACCATCGCGGTTCCCAGTCCGACATATATATATCGGGGACTTAATTCATAGGTATATTTTTTTCAGAAGATGTAAGTAACTGTGCGCCGGAGAAAACAGGCTGTCGAATATCATGAATATAGAACCTTCGGATTAGAGGATTGTTGAATTTTAGGAAGACTCATTATAGGTTGGCATGACTACAGAAATTTCTATGAGTTAGATAAAATCACCTGTTTTTTCTGATACATCACATTCGACCCGCAAGACTATATTTTTATTTATGTATGTGTTATAGTAACCAATATCATGATTACCAAATGATTTTAATCCATATGTAACCTGGGATTCCTATTCGTAAATATTATGTCCAGGTTACGTTAATCATATGCAGTCTGGGAAATTTTGTTCACGGTTGTAATGGTGATCGTACTACAACAACGCCTAGGAGTCACGTCTCAAACTAAGGCAGATAATTGGAACCAGATGCTCCGTAGGGAGCAGATTTTTACGACCGCAGAGTTCGAACCCTGAACAGTTGGGGCAAGTATGGACACAACATTCAAGCTTGATACAGCTCTGAATTTGGATTGTGATTAAATAGTTGACACAGCATAGTTTTCTGACACAAAATGATTGTGGTCTAATGAACTTAAAAAAAAAAATTACCTAGTATTGGCCATGGATTGATTCAGCATATCAAAGAATCCCAAGAATTCAATTTTTTATGAAATCAAACAAAGTTTAATTTTGGACACTTTTGACCTCAATGTTGACCAATTTGATAACATGGCCCAAAAATCAAAAATCTAAATACATGGTTAAATTTAGCATACCAAAGAACCCCATACATTAATTTTTTGTTGAAATCAAACAAAGTTAAATTTTGGACCCCAATTTGGACCAACTTGAAAACTGAGCCCATAATCAAAAATCTAAATACATGTTAAGATTCAGCATACCAATGAACCCCAAGAATTCAATAATGGTTAAAATCAAACTTAGTTTTATTTTGGACCCTTTGGACAATCACAGTATACCAATTTGAAAACAGGACCCAAAATTAAAAATCTAAATACACGGTTAGATTCGGCATATCAAAGTATCTCAATAATTCAATTACAAATGTATTGATGAAATCAAACAAAGTTTAATTTTGGGCCTGTTTGGACCCCATGTGGACCAAATTAAAAACTGGGACCAAATTCAAAAAAAATTATACACGATTAAATTAGATTCAGCATATTTAAGAACCCCAAGAATTCAAGAATAAAACCCCATTGAAATTGGTAAAAAAATAAGCAATTTATACAAAGTATTAGAAAAGTATTGTTTTTGGCCCCTTTTTGGCCCCTAATTTCTAAACAGTTTGGGCCATAACCCCCAACCTTCCTTTTTTAATATTTCCGGTCGAATAACAAATTTTTTTTAATTTTTGCGGTTGTATAAAAACCTGTCTTAAAGAAAAACAGTATATTAAAGGGTATTACAGGACTCTTTATCAGTCAGGGGGCTTATTGAAATAAGGGATTTTTAAATCACTTATTTAAGTATCAAAATTCAAAGTTTTGACACAAATTGTGATTTTGTAGTTTTACCAAAATTTTAATCACATAGATTTAGATAATATCATATTTCATTAGTAAAATTGAAAAAAAACAAAACTTTTTGCTTCTTTTAAGGTTTATGCCTTTGATGCAATCATTTAACTACAAATTCTATTTTAGTTGAAAAAATGCTATAAAATGGCTTTACATATAATGAACTGATACTTTCTCAACAGATTTATCCCAGCAGTGGGAGCATTTTTCCAGTAAAATTCAAGGTTTCAAAATTCTTCTGTTCGCAATAAAAATTTCACTGTTCAGGGGTGTTGAAATAAGTGGGAGTTATTAAAATAATGATACTTAAAGAAGTGATTTTCTGAAGGAAATTGAGGTACGATACCTAAACAAGTGATTTGTATGTCATGAATAGAATCACCCGTGTATGACCAGTGAGTTCATGGGCACTTTAAATTTCAATTAGATTTGAACTTTTTGTTCCTTAAAGTATTTCATGTCTCTGATTAAAATAATTACATTTGCATCAATACATTTTTTTTAGACAATTCCAGTAAACAACTTTTCATATTAGTACACTAAGGGATTGACTATTTAGGCAGCAACCATTTGATTTTCTGGGGGGGGCTATGGTTTTTTTTTCTGGACAAATTTTTTTTTTTCGCCTGCGTCGAAAAACAATCTATTTTATTTCGAGACAAGTCGAAAACAATTTTTTTCTTTCAATTTTAGCATTACATATAGTGGCAGCTGAGGGTGAAACAAACAATTTTTTTTTCTCAGAATCAAAAACAAATTATTTTTTTCTCAAAAAACTGGAAGCAAACATTTTTTTCCAAAAAAAACCATAGCCCCCCCCCCCCCCCCCCCCCCCAGAAAATCAAATGGTTGCTGCCTTACTTTTGAAGCTAAATGGTCGGTCCGTAAATGTATTTGTTTCTTTTCAATATACATGCAGTCAGGGGCGTTACTTAAACAAGTAACTTTTTTTAGTTACTTATATAGGTAATTTTTGTTTTTAAAAAAGATAAAATTACTCAATAGAGTTATTTTTAATTTCAATAGAAGCAGGGACTAAATGTAGTTTTCATGAATTTTTACATCATTTTATATCATAAATTTACGAATTTGTAAGATTTGAGAGGAGAATAGACATAAAGGGTTATACTTTAACCAGGTGCTCCGCAGGGCGCAGCTTTATACGACCGCAGAGGTCGAACCCTGAACAGTTGGGGCAAGTATGGACAAAACATTCAAGCATGATACAGCTCTGAATTTGGATTGTGATCAAATTTTTGACATTACATGGTTTTTTTTTACACAAAACAAATGCCAAGATTTTACAAATCAATTAAAGATTTCTTCTTCAAACTTTTTAAATCTAAAATTAAATAGTTGACACAGCATAGGTTTCTGACACAGAATGAATGTGGTCTAATGAACTTAAAAGGTTTTTTTTGCCTTTGAGCAATTCACTATGCTGTTGAATATTAATCCTCTCAAAAAAATGTTTGAAGAAATTTTCTTTTTATTTATGAAATCTGAAATGAGAAAAATTTAAACCCCCCCCCCTTTTTTTTCACATCCCTGTTTCCCTTTTTCAAAACTGATATCAATTCAAATTTCTAATGGAGTTTGCAACAATAACTACTCATTTAAATACATCATAAAATATTAAGATGTAAAAAAACTGCTTGTTATCACTGAATGGTAAAGATTATTTAAATTTATCAGTTGGTAGTAAAAAGTGTATATACATTGTATATTGTATATAACAAAGATTTAAGTTGATTCTGGACAAAGAAAGATAACTCCAATTAAAAAAAATTCTTGCTATTGCACAATATTGTGCAATAGGATATTTCTTGCTTACTATTCTGGACAAAGAAAGATAACTCTAATTAAAAAAAAATTTGCTATTTCACAATATTGTGCAATTAGATATTTCTTGCCATTGCACAATACTGTGCAATTGAAAAGACTTGCTATTGCACAATACTTAATATAATAATTTTAGATCCTGATTTGGACCAACTTGAAAACTGGGCCCATAATCAAAAATCTAAGTACATGTTTAGATTCAGCATATCAAAGAGGCCCAAGAATTCAATTTTTGTTAAAATCAAACTTAGTTTAATTTTGGACCCTTTGGACTTTAATGTAGAATTTGAAATTTGAAAACAGGACCAAAAATGAAGAATCTACATACACAGTTAGATTTGGCATATCAAAGAACCCCAAGGATTCAATTTTTGATGAAATCAAACAAAGTTTAATTTTGGACCCTTTGGACCTTAATGTAGACCAATTTGAAAACGGGACCAAAAGTTGAGAATCTACATATACAGTTAGATTCGGCATATCAAAGAACCCCAATTATTCAATTTTGATGAAATCAAACAAAGTTTAATTTTGGACCCTTTGGGCCCCTTTTTCCTAAACTGTTGGGACCAAAACTCCCAAAATCAATACCAACCTTCCTTTTATGGTCATAAGCCTTGTGTTTAAATTTCATAGATTTGTATTTACTTATACTAACGTTATGGTGCGAAAACCAAGAAAAATGCTTATTTGGGTCCCTTTTTGGCCCCTAATTCCTAAACTGTTGGGTCCTAAACTCCCAAAATCAATACCAACCTTCCTTTTGTGGTCATAAACATTGTGTTTAAATTTCATAGATTTCTATTTACTTAACCTAAGGTTATTGTGCAAAAACCAAGAAAAATGCTTATTTGGGCCCTTTATTGGCCCCTTATTCCTAAACTATTGAAACCAAAACTCCCAAAATCAATCCCAATCTTTCTTTTGTGGTCATAAACCTTGTGTCAAAATTTCATAGATTTCTATTAACTTAAACTAAAGTTATGGTGCGAAAACCAAGAAAATGCTTATTTGGGCCCTTTTTGGCCCCTAATTCCTAAAATGTTGTGACCAAAACTCCCAAAATCAATACCAACCTTCCTTTTATGGTCATAAACCTTGTGTTAAAATTTCATAGATTTCTATTCACTTTTACTACAGTTAGAGTGCGAAAACTAAAAGTATTCAGACGCCGGACGACGACGACGACGACGACGACGACGACGCCGACGCCAACGTGATAGCAATATACGACGAAATTTTTTTCAAAATTTGCGGTCGTATAAAAATAATGACAAAAATGTTACTTGAATAAGTTATTTTGTACATCTTTGAAAGAATTAGTAATAACACTTATTTAAGGAACATATGTAATTGTTTTGGGTTACAAATTATAAATAACTTCAAGTCTTAATTAATTCATAACTTTCTATCTATTTATATCTGTCTACCTTCAAGATTTTGAAGGAAAACGATATTTTTATAGTCCCAAAAGACCAACCGCCGAACCTTTGACCAAGACGAGTCGATATCAAAGATAAATGCGTCAGAAAAGCAATTAGTGTTTCAGAAGGATTAGATTTTATATTTCATGGGGAAAATAACCAGATGACTGTAAAAATTTGTTAAAACTAGTAGAATTTGTATAATTGGTCACCTATAAAAATAATATTTAAAAAAGTTACTTATATAAGTAATTTTTAAAATAGCCTGGTTTTCAACATTACTTATATAGGTAATTTTAAAAGTTACTTGTTTAAGTATTATGCCCCTGACTGATATATGGACATGAATAGTATTTTAAACAATGCTGAAAGTAAAGAAAAGCTGGTACCGACATTTACATTTCAATAAAAACAAGATATTGTGAAACCTACAAAAATGCTTATTTGGGCCCCTTTTTTGGCCCCTCACTTATTGAAACCCCGCCTCCTCCCTTGGAGCAAGAACCCCAAAAATCAGTTCCAGCCTTTCCTTTGTAGTAAGAAACCTTGCAGTATAATTTCAGAGAGATCCATACACTTAAACCCTAGTTATTGTCTGTAAACTAGAAAAAAATGCTTCTTTTTGGCCCTTTTTTGGCCCCTTATTCCTTAATGGTCAGGGATATCAACCCCAAACTGAATCAAAGCCTTCCTTTTGTTATATGGAACCTTGTGGTACAATGTCAGAGAGATCCATACAGTTATACATAAGTTATTGTCCCGAAAGTACAAAAATGCTTATTTTGGGCCCCTTTTTTACCCTCACTTCCTAGACTGTTTGCCCCATAACCCTTAAAATATATCCCAACCTTCTACTTTATGGTATAAACATTGTGGTACAATATCAGAGCAATTGAAATACTTATTCAAAACTTATTGTCCTGAAACTAGATAAATGCTTGTTGTGTGCCCCTTTGGGCCCCTAATTTCTAAACCATTGGGACCATAACCTCCAAAATCAATCCCGACCTTCCTTTTGTGGTAGCAAACATTGTGTTAAAATTTTATTGATTTCTATTATACTACTTATACTAAAGTTATTATCCGGAAACCATCCGTCTTCGGATGACGCTGACGAAGACGACGATGACAACGTGATACCAATATATTAATTTTTGCGGTCGTATAAAAAGACAGGAAATATGTACAACCAGATGCTCCGCAGGGCGCAGCTTTATACGACCGCAGAGGTTGAACCCTGAACGGTTGGGGCAAGTATGGACACAACATTCAAGCGGGATTCAGCTCGAAAATTTGGATTGTGATTAAATAGTTGACACAGTATAGGTTTCTGACACAGAATAAATGTGGTCTAAATTATTGAACTTAAAATATTTTTTTTGCCTTTGAGCAATTCACTATGCTGTTGAATATTAATCCTCTCAAAAAAATGTTTGAAGAAATTTTCTTTTTATTTATGAAATTTGAAATGAGAAAAATTTAACCCCCCTCCCCATTTTTTTCACATCACCCTTTCCCTTTTACAAAAACTAATCTCAATTCAAAATTCTAATGGAGTTTGCAACAATAACTACACATTTAAATACATCATAAAATATTAAAATGTAAAATAAAGTGCTTGTTCTCACTGAATGGTAAAGATTGTTTTAATATATCAGTTGGTAGTAAAAGTGAATATACATTGTATATTGTATAAAACAATCATTTAAGTTGAGTCAACTACTATTCTGGACAAAGAAAGATAACTCAAATTGAAAATTTCTTGCTATTGCACAATACTGTGCAATTTAATATTTCTTGCTATTGCGCAATACTGTGCAATTGAAGATGTCTTGCTATTGCACAATACTGTGCAATTGAAGATTTCTTGCTATTGTGCAATACTGTGCAATTGAAAATTTCTTGATATTGCGCAATACTGTGCAATTGAAGATTTCTTGCTATTGCTGAATACTGTGCAATTGAAAATTTCTTGCTATATTGCACAATACTTAACATAATAATTTTGGATCCTGATTTGAACCAACTTGAAAACTGGGCCCATAATCAAAAATCTAAGTACATGTTTAGATTCAGCATATCAAAAAAGCCCAAGAATTCAATTTTTGTTAAAATCAAACTTAGTTTAATTTTGGACCCTTTGGACTTTAATGTAGACCAATCTGAAAACGAGACCAAAAATTAAGAATCTATATACACAGTTAGATTTGGCATATCAAAGAACCCCATTGGACCACGATTTGGACCAACTTGAAAACTGGGCCCATAATCAAAAACCTAAGTACATGTTTTAGATTCAGCATATCAAAAAAGCCCAAGAATTCAATTTGTGTGAAAATCAAACTAAGTTTAATTTGGACCCTTTGGACCTTAATGTAGACCAATTTGAAAACGGGACCAAAAATTAAGAATCTACATACACAGTTAGATTCGGCATATCAAAGAACCCCAATTAATCAATTTTTGATGAAATCAAACAAAGTTCAATTTTGGACCCTTTGGGCCCCTCTTTCCTAAACTGTTATGACCAAAACTCCCAAAATCAAACCCAACCTTCCTTTTATGGTCATAAACCTTGTGTTTAAATTTCATAGATTTCTATTTACTTCTACTAAAGTTATGGTGCAAAAACCAAGAATAATGCTTATTTGGGCCCCTTTTTGGCCCCTAATTCCTTAAAGGGAAACTTCGCAAAAAAATCAAAAATTTATATTATGTTCATTCTGTATAAAAATGATCAAATTCATAGATATTAAAGTTTTATTCCGCTAGATAAGCGATCACCATCGATTTTAAATTTAGAGTATTAATTCTCTGCGTTCCGCCATTTTGTCCTTCTTTCCCGATTAATGAAACGATATGTCTATAAACCACAAAGAAACAAAACTACAGTAACCGATGTAGTCGTAATTGCGTGTCGATATCTTGTCAATCGTACGGTTGTTTTATCCGACTAACTAACCATGGTCTGTTGTTTTTAAACTTGATATTGGAATTAGGTGAAAAGTCAAAGTTGAAATCATAAATAAGTGTTCCGTGAAAATTGTTTTCGAAAATCTAATTTGTTCATAATTCTTTAAAGTAATAAACTGTTTTCAAATAAATTTTGATCTTCCCTCTTCTGATCACCAGCATGGCTAAAGGTATTACTTCCAAAGGTATTGTGAGGGGTGTGAGGTGACACGTCCAGGTTTTCAAGCGATTTCCTGTCGGGCTTGCAAGTTCACGCATCGTTTCACTTCTGCAGGTATTGATCAGTGTACACGGCTGATAACATTTAACTTTCCATTTTGAACTAGCAGATGTATAATATACAACTCTGTCTTACTTGTCATTACCAAACTCATACGCTTGTTTATAAATAACATTTCTGGTGTAAAGAATATTATTCATAAAAATATAAATAATACCCAAAAAATAAGATTTGATGAAATTAAAATCTATTTAAATATTTTTTCCAAGGGTGAATTTGGGAAAATGTAATATATACTCATTGTCAAAAGTGAAGGACAGATTGGAACATACCAGAAATATTGATTTAAAAAAATGTACGCACTTGCCGACGATTCGTTTATACGACTGGATAGAAAGTTACGGAACTATAGCGCAATTTAAAATATATACATGTATACATTGAACATAAGAAAAAAACATATATTTTGAATAAATAGGGGTAAAAGTGTTGTAAATAGACTAGTCCACGTATGCCAACAGTATGTAATCATCGAATGTCGATAGACTATTGTATACCAGAAGAAGAAGAGAACCAATTTGATTTAAATACAGGTCGATGTATAACTTTTGCTTTGGTTCATTGAAGTTGTGGACATAGTAAAATCACAGATTTATATTTCAATAAGATTGTTCTCGAACAAAGGAAGGAATTCGTCATCACAATTGTTATATATGCCACTGGATGAACACTAATTATCCCGAAGGGATGTGAATATTTTGCTGGGAAACTTTTGAGTATCAAAGTTTCAAATTAATTTCGGGATTTTTTTTTCTTTCTTGGTATTCAATAACAGAAAAAAGAATAAATTACTTGTCCGCCAAATAGGGGTATTCTTGTCAGATGAAAGACTTTTAGTTATATTTTATAAAAAATAGGGAAATATGACATTAAATTGGTTCTGTCTTTTTTTAAACATCATTAAAAAGATGTGTGTCTAAGGTGAACGCCACAAGAACCCTTTAATACTAGTACGAGAGTATAGCATGTAAACATTCCTTCTCAATAATATGGTTGTATTGGAAATCTTTTCATACAGATTGACAACTCATTGTCCGATATATTTGCCACATGACGCCCATAGTTCTTTCTACCATCATCATCTTATTCTTTGATATTGCTGTCAACATCGATGGTTCACACCCAAACAAAATGGGAGTAATGGACCTTCAGAGCTTCTCCGTGTTATACACTTGTGAAATATATAGACGAAATTTCTGTATTGAAATGAATATACATCTCACAAACAGAATTTTCAAATAACGATTTTGAGTAATCACCTTACAAACCAATATAAACGTATGGCAAGATATAACCATGAAGGAATTTAGTTTTTGTCAGACACAAGAACTCATCACTATCATAAACGTATACGTATATATGCATACAATTTCAAATATCAAGAACAAGCGGTCGATGTCGATAGTCCGTTTTCTAACTGTTCGAGTTAGACATGTCACTTGTTCATTCTTGAAAGCCTTCATATTCCCCGTCTAACGATGGGAACTGTTTCTGATTGTGTTGACTATAAATGCTTGTATGGTAATTCTGTTGTTTATCTGTACAAGCGGTTGCATTCTTCTCCTTTCCCAACAAACAAACGAACGAAACGCTACTAGTCTGCTTTCTCTGGAGCTCATCCTCAATGGCTCTTATACGTCAGGAAACTTACATGTATACTAATAATGATTGTTTCAAGAACAACAATGTATGGACGAACTATTCTAAATTCGTCAATATCAGTTATGCATGACTAAAATATAACTTTTATTACAACTACTGTATTACTTATTTGGATTAATGACGGCTATCATGTTCAACATTGCACAACTGTTATCATAGAATTAAAAAAAAAAATCCTCTAAAATCCTTAAAAAAAATAATGCCTTAGCTTAGATAATTGGTATTTTTTCACAAAAAGTTCGTGTAAATGATTGTCAAATGAATTTAATTATGTAAGAATAAAATGTTAAAAAGAAACTAAAAAAAAAATCATGTATGTTGTATTTTTTTGTCAATTAAAAACTTTAAAATTGCAATAGTTTTATTAGCATTTAAACACAGCCAGATTTGAATACAAGTTAAGAAATTCCGGTAAAGTCAATGATATCAAACAGATGTACAATGGTATATCAAATTGGGTAATATTGCATTTAGTTTTTATTAAAGATTAAAACTACTATTTTTTACTTCATATTTGAATCTTTACGCAAATTGCCGCTAAGAAAGTAATCAAAAACTGTTTCCTTTTATTTTTATACATTTTCGGATTTACGAATCTGAATTTTATTTTCAATTAATTTACACAATTTAATAATTGAATCTTTATTCTCATCGTGTATTAAATCTTAGTGTATTAACATCGTGACATCATACTCCTTCTAATCCTTTCTGTATATCCTTTCCAAATAACAACATTTTATACCTGTGTACGCTTGAACTCACACCTGCGGCTAAATAGCTACAAGGTAAACGAATTGACCTCAAGCCGAGAAATATACAGTGACCTTTACAAAATAATATACACACTCTGCTCACACATTAGTTGCATTGAAATGATTATCAAAACAATAACGGTAAATAGACAAGTAAATAGTAAAAATGTTCAATAGATATTTTATGAATAAAATCTCAACAATAATTAATTAAATTTATTCAAAAACATATTTACTAGAGACAGAGACATATAATTTATTTTTATAGGAGTTTAATTCAATGAATACAAAACGGTATATGCATATTCATTTTCGTTCATTATTATATTGTGGTTAATAACTACGACCATTCGTCAGCTGTGCGCTTTTAATTACGTATATTGTCGATAAGCTATAAGAGTTAAACAGATTTTATTTTTTCCCAGAATTCAATAAATCGGGCTAATACTTCACGACCCACTCGAGAATTCAACCAAAAAAGTTACAAATACTTGATTTTCTCCGTTATTAGAAGGAATATAAATTTAAAACTTTGCAAATGTGTTTTTTATGTTAAGATGAACATAATTAGATGATGAGTAAAAAATCGCGGAATTTCCCTTTAACTGTTCGAACCTTAACTCCCAAAATCAATCCCAACCTTCCTTTTGTGGTTATAAACCTTGTGTTTAAATTTCATTGATTTCTAATTACTAATACTAAAGTTAGTGTGCGAAAACCAAGAATAATGCTTATTTGGGCCCATTTTTTGGCCCCTAATTCCTAAACTGTTGGAACTAAAACTCCCAAAATCAATCCCTACCTTCCTTTTGTGGTCATAAACCTTGTGTCAAATTTTTATAGATTTCTATTTACTTAAACTAAAAGCTATAGTGCGAAAACCAAGAAAATGCTTATTTGGGCCCTTTTTGGCCCCTAATTCCTACAATGTTGGGACCAAAACTCCCAAAATCAATCACAACCTTCCTTTTGTGGTCATAAACCTTGTGTTAAAATTTCATAGATTTCTATTCATTTTTACTAAAGTTAGAGTGCGAAAACTAAAAGTATTCGGACGACAACGACGCACACGTGATACCAATATACGACCAAATTTTTTTAAATTTTTGCGGTCGTTTAAAAATCTAAGTACATTTTTAGATTCAGCATATCAAAGAACCCCAAGGATTCAATTGTTGTGAAAATCAAATTACCGGTAAGTTTAATTTTGGACCCTTTGGACCTTAATGTAGACCAATTTAAAAACGGGACCAAAAATTAAGAATCTATACATACACAGTTAGATTCGGCAAATCAAAGAACCCCAATTATCCAATTTTTGATGAAATCAAACAAAGTTTAATTTTGAACCCTTTGGGCCCCTTATTCCTAAACTGTTGGGACCAAAACTCCCAAAATCAAACCCAACCATCCTTTTATGGTCATAATCATAGATTTCTATATACTTATACTAAAGTTATTGTGCAAAAACCAAGAATAATGCTTATTTGGCCCTTTATTGGCCCCTAATTCCTAAACTGTTGGGACCAAAACTCCCAAAATCAATCCCAACCTTCCTTTTGTGGTCATAAACCTTGTGTTTAAAGTTCATTGATTTCTATTTACTAATACTAAAGTTATGGTGCAAAAACCAAGAATAATGCTTATTTGGGCCCCTTTTTGGCCCCTAATTCCTTAACTGTTGAAACCTTAACTCCCAAAATCAAACCCAACCTTCCTTTAAGGTCATAAATCTCGTGTTTAAATTTCATAGATTTCTATATACTTATACTAAAGTTATGGTGCAAAAACCAAGAATAATGCTTATTTTGGCCCCTTTTTGGCCCCTAATTCCTAAACTGTTGGGACCAAAAACTCTCAAAATCAATCCCAACCTTCCTTTTGTGGTCATAAACCTTGTGAAATTTCATTGATTTCTATTTACTTATACTAAAGTTATTGTGCGAAAACCAAGAATAATGCTTATTTGGGCCCTTTATTGGCCCCTAATTCCTAGACTGTTGGAACCAAAACTCCCAAAATCATTCCCAACCTTTCTTTTGTGGTCATAAACCTTGTGTCAAAATTTCATAGATTTCTACTTACTTAAACTAAAGTTATAGTGCGAAAACCAAGAAAATGCTTATTTGGGCCCTTTTTGGCCCCTAATTCCTAAAATATTGGGACCAAAACTCCCAAAATCAATCACAAGCTTCCTTTTGTGGTCATAAACCTTGTATTCACAGATTTCTATTCACTTTTACTAAAGTTAGAGTGCGAAAACTGAAAGTATTCGGACGACAACGATGACGACGACGCAGACAACGACGCCAACGTGATACCAATATACGACCAAAAAATTTTCAATTTTTGCGGTCGTATAAACAGAAATGGGGTATGTGTCTATGGAACACAGATAATGCCCCTGCTTGCATTTCATATAAAGTTATAAAGGGACATAACTGAAGAAGGGTGAAAACGACTATACCCAAATGTGGGCTTGATCCGAGTTTTGTGGTAATAATAAAATTGAAAATGGAAATGGGGAATGTGTCAAATATACAACAACCCGACCATAGAACAGACAACAGCAGAAGGTCACCAACAGGTCTTCAATGCAGCGAGAAATTCCTGCACCTGGAGGCGTTCTTCAGCTGGCCCCTAACAAATATATATACTAGTTCAGTGATAATGAACGCCATACTAAACTCCAAATTGTACACAAGAAACTAAAATTAAAAATAATACAAGACTAACAAAGGCCAGAGGCTCCTGACTTGGGACAGGCACAAAAATGCTATACCTCTAGCCAATGTAGAAAAGTAAACGCATAACAATACGCACATTAAAATTCAGTTCAAGAGAAGTCCGAGTCTGATGTCAGAAGATGAACCAAAGAAAATAAACAAAATGACAATAATACATAAATAACAACAGACTACTAGCAGTTAACTGACATGCCAGCTCCAGACTTCAATTAAACTGATTGAAAGATTATGTCTTCATCATATGAATATCAGGCATAATCCTTCCCGTTAGGGGTTTAGTATCATACCATCATAACATATATGAGAAGAACATAACCTGTGTCATGCCAACAACTTGTTTTTAAATAAATGTGTTTAGTTCCGATGCAAAGACCCTATAAGTGAATCAATATTAACGCCAAAATATTCAATCTTTAATGACCTGACAACAATATCGTAACTATATATATCCCTTCTTAATAAGTCTATTTAAAGGTTTTGTTAGCTTCTGAGGTGAATACTGACATTTTTTGTGCTTTATAAAGAATATTTCCATAAAAAATGGGATGTGAAATACCTGAACGTATAAGAAGACTGCATGTTGAGCTATACATTATTGATGTGTCTTCTTCAAAATAGCATCGAATTGTTTGCCCTTTAAATTATTTACTTCAGCTGCAAAAAGCTGTAGTTGCTACCTTTCCCTTTTACAAAAGTACAAAAGAATAATATAACTTCCCAGTACATAAACTAGTGTTAACCTTCCTTTAATTCCAAGGTAAACTTTTACTCCCAATATTAAACACTTACATTCAAACGTAAAACCAAAAGCCTATTCTCCGAGATTTAACTTCTAAAATATCACAATATTTAACTGTCAAATATTAACGTTAAACTTTTCAAGATATCAACGACATCATTGATTTCAATAATTTTCATGTATCAACAATCCCCGCCCTGAGTACACTCCCAACAAATCAAGGTCACAATACAATTAACCAATCTTTGCACTTTTAACCTCTAACATTTCTAAGTCATGTAAGTACAAGATGTGATCTCTAACATGAATCTAACATTCAGATTTCAATGTAATCTGACCTCTTATAAAATGAGAACACGAACCCCTACAACTGTTTACCTCTGATATTCCATGGTACTGTATCATTCAAGGTACTTTTCAAAATTTCCATTTCTTTTGTCACTTTCCTATGGTCTTCCTGTAACAATTTATAAGATTCCTTCAGCACCTTAATTTCCTCATTAGATTGCTTGATTACTTCTTGACTGGTTTGATCTAGAGATTTGGTTTTCAGATGATCACACTCCAGCTTCATTTGTGTTCCACCCAATCTATGAATGGCCTGTAAAAAATAGGATGATACTATTTGCTCACAACTTAAACATGCATGCAACAAATATTACCCAATAGAGATCAAATGATGTATATGTAAGCAATTATAGATCACAGTAAGGCTTCCAACAATGAACGGAACCCATATCGTATAGTAAGTAAGCTTTTAAAGGCTCCAACAGGCAAAATTTAACAGCCTGATGTATAAACCAAAAAATAATAATGAAAAACAATTATGATAGTCAGCAACCAACAACAACCTCTAAATTACAGGCTCCTGGCTGTTGAGATTGATATAAGTCATGTAAGCATCCGCTCTTCCCAAAAACAAAAAAAAAATTGTAATTGTGTTGCTTTTTTTATTCAATTTAAATATAGTTTTACAACAATAAAAGATAATATAAAAGTATCAACTAGCTTTTAACAGATTTATCATACAGATTATCTAAGAGTTTTAGTTATAGTACTACATGTATCTCATTCTTTGTAATTAGTATAAAAAAAATGTCTTGTGAATGTTAATTCTTATTAAACCCAAAGACTTAGTGTCAAGCATTCATTTCTAGGCTATAATCAATCTGTTCTTTTTTTGTGGCTTCAGTGGTATATGTCCCAAAAATTTACAAGAAGTCAAAGAAACTCCTCCAAAAATTAAGAAATATTAACGATGGTAGAGATAATGGTCAACAAAGAAAAAAATGTAAATAAGCACCACTTGTTATTTCTGAAATTGCATGCTGCTGTGAGTGTGTTGTTAACTTCATAAACTGCAAAAAAACACTAACTAATTACATTTATCAGTAAAATATAGAATTTTTAGATAAACAATTTTGTTCTAGATTTTGTCTTTTGATGATGGTGAAGCATATGTCTTACTCATCATAAAAATAAGGAGATGTGGTATGACTGTCAATGCGACAACTACAAAATGTATACACAAGGTATCATTGCCAATGAGATAACAAACCTATGAAATTCAAAAGTATAATTTATCAACATTCAGGTAAACACAACCATAATATTAAATTTATTAGATTTCAACCGCTCGAAACGGTCCAGAAACAACAAGGGCAGTCGCATAAACAATTTCAAGACTCCCGTAAAATTATCGAACTGTCTTGGATTAAAAGTCTTCAAACAGCTTATCCCCTGGGTCTAAATGAAAATATACTTGGACAAGGTAACATATCTACTACTTCTTCTATTGATATCATGAATATTATTGATAAAAAACAACGAAATAATAGGTCTCATGGGAAACGTATCAATCGAAATCAACGAGTTAAACATCGTATAAATTATACACTTGGTTACCCCCTATCTATATTTAAAAACAATGGTAGGCATCAATTATTATGTTCTCTGTCGATACCTGTAACAGCATTGCACAAGGTCATGTTTTTCTCTGGCTGTTTATGACGTCTTTACACTAAATCCATTGGATGTTGGATGTGTACGGATTGATAGTTTAGTCTTAGCTGCATGATTTTTTATTAATTGTTAGTGGCTTTGAACTAGCTGTCAGATAAATGCGAATACTCTCAGATCTGTTTTTGTGTCCTTTTGTGTCGGGATGTATAAGTACCCGGCCACGTCCACTTGTATTTTTGTTCATCTGATGAGTTAAGCCTTTTTCAACTGATTTTTATAGTTCGTTCTTATGTTGTACTGTTAATACCACTGTCCCAGGTTAGAGGGAGGGTTGGGATCCCGCTAACATGTTTAACCCTGCCACATTATTTATGTATGTGCCTGTCCCAAGTCAGGAGCCTGTAATTCAGTGGTTGTCGTTTGTTTATGTGTTACATATTTGTTTTTCGTTCATTTTTTTTATATAAATAAGGCCGTTAGTTTTCTCTTTTGAATTGTTTTACATTGTCTTATCGGGGCCTTTTATAGCTGACTATGCCGTATGGGCTTTGTTCATTGTTGAAGGCCGTACGGTGACCTATAGTTGTTAATGTCTGTGTCATTTTGGTCTCTTGTGGACAGTTGTTTCATTGGCAATCATACCACATCTTCTTTTTTTTTATATCAATTAGCCTTCAGTTGACTTCAAATGAATTATAGGTTATCCTATGGTCTTAAACAACTTGAAAACCTTGAAAAACAATATAAACGAAAAGTATGGGTAATGAATGTCTCATTTGCATGATCACCCCTATCATAAAAATATCAAAGGATTTGTCATCCAGTCACATATCCTGGCATATGTGTTCAGGTTGATCACTGCAAATTTTTTAGACGTCCTTCATGTCCTTAGAACAAGGTAACAATTAAACAGTCTACAAGATTACAAGTCTTGTCATCCTATTTATACACTTTTTGTAGACTCCCAGCCAACCCTGCAGTCAATTCAAAACCTATATCATGTATAGAAGCATGATCTACATGATCTAACTGTTTAGAAAACTTGCTGAGAGCTTTTAGTATATGTTAAAGAAGTGTGGGAACTCCAATTGGATATATAATTATGGGCACAAGCTTAATATATTGAACATCCAACAGCTGGACAACCTCACTTTAGAACATTTATATTCATTTAAGAGCAACATAATTCAACATACAGAATCATAAAAAGTTTGTCCGACAGGTAGCTGAGGATTAAAATTGTGTTTTACACTCAGCTTTCAACAGTCTGCAAGTAAGTTACACAGAATAATAAGGTTTTATTTTATGCCTTTAAGATTCTCAATGTTGTCTAGATGTAAAATATTGGATCCCTAAAACCATCTACATATCTTGGTGAAATAAGGTGGAAGATCTTTTAATGTTTATAGGATATACTATCATACATTATGTATTAACAAATCAAAACTGATGGAAAATAATTTTCACAAATGTGTTGATGTGATGTAAAATAGCGTTAGATCTAATAACTTTTTCCAAATGTCTTCCACCATGTGACTTATCTTCAGCTAAATGAAAAATTGATATATACGTACACAAGTTATATCATTCCAAGCAGTATTGAAGAACCCTATTTCTAGTTTGCCTTCATCCAAATGAGCCAGGTAATTTCTGTAGTATTTGATCCTTGCTAAATCTGCAGCTGGTGTCGTGTCCATTGCAGAAGGTAAACGGTCAAATCCACAATGAGGAGAGGTCAACGGAGTCAAAAACCGCAGTAATAGTGTCATCAAAGTCACATCAAATGTTTTGGAATCTGGAACATCTGTAAAAAAAAATTAATCTGATACTAAAAGTAAAATCTAAAGTTTTTAAGGTTCATGTGGACCCATTGGCTAAAATGGCTGTATTTTTACATCAAAATTTACTCTGAGTACAGACAAACCTGTGCATCTGGAAAAGTTTTAAGGCATTATGCATGCCCTAGATAAATATAGTTCAAATGCATTGATTTAGAAAATTTATTACTTAACTGGATTTTGCCGTGCACTTTTTTCGTCCCTGCAGAAGATGATAAAATAAATGTTCCGGACCATATGAGTATTTGGACCATACGCGTATGGTCATGACCATATGCGTATACTCATGAATATGGTCCTTTATCTAAAAAAAAACAATGATATTTACATGAAAATGTATTAATTTTATAATTCAAAGGCTATAAAAAAAAACAAATATAGATGCCACAATTAGTTTTCATCGCGAATTGTATTCTTAAAATTACGCTTAGGATGGCATTTACTTCCATACGGTACCATAACTTTTTCTGTATTTGCACGTCTTGATTGTGCATGATCCTTTGCAGTTACACCATTTGCATTCGAGCGAAAAGCTAGCCTTCTTATCAGCTGCGTGCAGTGATCCCGAGGTTTCGGGGAAACTCCATGACAGTTATTAAGAAATTATGGAAATATCTACCTAAGTCGACATTTTGCCATGCACTCATAATAACAATTCGGTAATGACTATATGAATAAAATGTGTTTACTATAGTGACTAGTGATTATAATTAAATGCACAAAACTGCTTATTTTGTTATTATAATATAATGAAATGACCTTTGATATCGTCTTTTTAATGACGTGACAACTACAATTGTTTTACCTTATGAAGAGATGGGTGTTACCTGTAAACTTGTTAATTACCCCGACCATACGCGTACGGTCGGACCATACGCGTATGATCGGACCATATGAATATGTACCCATATGGTCATGACCATACGCGTATGATCGGACCATATGAATATGTACTCATATGGTCATGACCATACGCGTATGGTCCAAATACTCATATGGTCCGGAACATAAACAAACAGTTGAGTTTTCCTTGATATGGTCCACTCAGGTACACAGTTTAAATCACTGATTATTGTCAGGTATCTAATTGTCTATCTATTGTCCATGTCAATTAATACTGCTCACTTCAATTATTACCAATCAACACTAAGTAACTATAATATAACTTTAACTAGAATATTCTAACTGTAGAATTGTAAAATAATTCATTATTTAAATTTTGGAAGCACAGAGATTCAGACAGAGAAATCTGATGTCTACAGTTTGTTTAAATGTGGTACTGTATAATCACTGTCCCAGGGTAAAAGTTGCTAACAAATATGTTTAAACCAAACAAAGCCAGGAGCAGCACAGTCAACTGATTGTAATTAGTGGTTGTTCTTTCTTATTAAATAACTATATCATGTTACTGTATGGTGTTTCCCTCTTTCTGAAAAAAAAGATCTTTCATTTGAAGAAACAACCCTGATTATATAGTTTCAATAAAATATATTTAACTCATTTCTGTCCAATTGGGACTGAATTGTACTATTTCCAGAAAGAGTCCCATATGGCATTGAATAAAACAACTCCTATGGTTTGCTACTTACCCCTACGGATGAAGGGATTTTGCCTTCATTTTCCATCTTGAATATGTTTTTAAGGTTTCAGATAGAAACAATTGTTTCCCCCCATTTACTTGACTCTCTCTGTGAAGCTATTAAAAATTCTACACAACTTAATGTTAGACAAAAATATAAAAAAAAACACAATTTTACCTTCTTACACAAAATAAAACGCACTGCAGGGCGCAGCTTGATACGACCGCAGAGTTCGAACTCTGATCAATTGGCACCAGTATGGACACAACTTTCAAGCTTGATACAGCTATGAATTTGGATTGTGATTAAATATTTGACACAGCATAGGTTTATGACACAGAATGAATGTGGTCTAATGAACTTAAAAATATTAAATTTACCTATTATGGTCTAGTATCCAAAATCTAAACACATGGATTGATTCAGCATATCAAAGAATCCCAAGAATTCATTTTTTTATGAAATCAAACAAAGTTTGGTCCCTTTTGACCTCAATGTGGACCAAATTGATAACATGGCCCAAAAATCAAAATCGTGGTTAGATTCAGCATATCAAAGAACCCCATACATTCAATTTTTGTTGAATTCAAACAAAGTTCAATTTTGGACCCTAATTTGGACCAACTTGAAAACTGGGCCCACAATCAATATCTAAATACATGTTTTAATTCAGCATATCTGAAAGAACTCCAAGAATTCAGTTTTTGTTTAAATTAAACAAGGTTAAATTTTGGACCCTTTCGACCTAAATGTAGACCAATTTGAAAACGGGACCAAAAATTAAAAACCTAAAAACAGTTAAATTTCGGCATATCAAAGAACCACAATAATTCAATTTTAGATGAAATCAAACAAAGTTGAATATTGTAAAATGCTCCTGCTACAAAAATATGGGCTGGTTTAAACAATACAATGCACATATATAGGGAACTAGCATCATTAAGTTATGCTAAATTACTGAAATCTTCACAATTTTAGCATTTTAGTTAAACTTCAGACGTTTCTGTCTTAAATGAATGTGGCCCCATTTGTGTTCATTCATAATATTGAAATTTAAGTTGTATTTGATGTTAATACATAACATATATAAAGGTTGAGGATGAACACAGTTGCGGCCACTTTCATTTTTGACAAAAACCATCTGAAAAGTGATATTTTTTGGCATATTTGATAGATTTGTCATATCTATGCTAGAATTGGAGCGTTTTTAATGAGTAAATCAGTTAAAACCTTTCACATAAACTAATTGAATTAACTGAAATAGACACTTAAGTGTTAAAAAAGTGTCTAAAATCTTTCGTCAGATGAACTTGAAATTTGAGACCAAAATCGGTCATTACCGGACTTACTCCTTTACTTTGTGTTTAATTCAAATCAAACAAAGACTGGTGGCTCATTTTATTATATTTTACATATAGAAAGGATGCTTATGTTTTAATTCCAGGCACTTCAATATGTTGGTGGTTGGTAAAAATAACCAGGTGCTCTGCAGGGCGCAGCTTTATAACTTTGTCGAACCCTGAACAGTTGGGGCAAGTATGGACAAAACATTCAAGCGTGATACAGCTCTGAATTTGGATTGTGATCAAATTTTTTACATTACATGGTTTTTTTTTACACAAAACAAATGTCAAGATTTTACAAATCAATTAAAGATTTCTTCTTCAAACTTTTTAAATCTAAAATTAAATAGTTGATCATGACACAGCATAGGTTTCTGACACAGAACGAATGTGGTCTAATGAACTTAAAAGGTTTTTTTTGCCTTAGAGCAATTCACTATGCTGTTGAATATTAATCCTCTCAAAAAAATGTTTGAAGAAATTTTCTTCTTATTTATGAAATCTGAAATGAGAAAAATTTACCTCCCCCCCCCTTTTTTTCACATCCCCGTTTCCCTTTTTCCAAAACTGATATCAATTCAAATTTCTAATGGAGTTTGCAACAATAACTACTCTTTTAAATACATCATAAAATATTAAAATGTAAAATAAAGTGCTTGTTATCACTGAATGGTAAAGATTGGTTGGTAGTAAAAGTGAATATACATTGTTTATTGTATAAAACAATAAAAAAAAACTTCATCAGCAACATTTTATATTGGCAAATTTCCAATGAAGTTATTTACATAAAGTTATTGGCAAATAAAAATAGAAAATGACATCATAGTCATGTCTGGCAAATGTCCAACATACATTATCTAAAAACATTTTAGATAAGATAAGGAAAAAAAGCTTCATCAGCAACATTTTATATTGGCAAATTTCCAATGAAGTTATTTACATAAAGTTATTGGCAAATAAAAATAGAAAATGACATCATAGTCATGTCTGGCATATTTCCAACATATATTATCAACTACTATTCTATACAAAGAAAGATAACTCCAATTGAAAATTAATTGCTATTGCACAATATTGTGCAATTAGATATTTCTTGCTATTGTGAAATACTGTGCAATTGAAAATTTCTTGCTATTGCACAATACTTGATATGGAATCCTGATTTGGACCAACTTGAAAACTTGGCCCATAATCAAAAATCAAAGTACATATTTAGATAAAGCATATCAAATAAGCCCAAAAATTTAATTTTTTGTTAAAATCAAACTTAGTTTAATTTTGGACCCTTTGGACCTTAATGTAGACCAATTTGAATCTACATACACAGTTAGATTTGGCATATCAAAGAACCCATTAATTCAATTTTTGATGAAATCACACAAAGTTCAATTTTGGACCCTTTGGGCCCCTTATTCCTAAACTGTTAGGACCAAAACTCCCAAAATCAAACCCAACCTTCCTTTTATGGTCATAAACCTTGTGTTTAAATTTCATAGATTTCTATTTACTTATACTAAAGTTATTGTGCGAAAACCAAGAATAATGCTTATTTGGGCCCTTTTTTGGCCCTCATTTCCTAAACTGTTGGAACCAAAACTCCCAAAATCAATCCCAACCTTCCTTTTGTGGTCATAAACCTTGTGTCAAAATTTCATAGATTTCTATTCACTTAAACTAAAGTTATAGTGCGAAAACCAAGAAAATGCTTATTTGGGCCCTTTTTGGCCCCTAATTCCTAAAATGTTGGGACCAAAACTCCCAAAATCTATCCCAACCTTCCTTTTGTGGTCATAAACCTTGTGTTAAAATTTCATTGATTTCTATTCACTTTTACTAAAGTTAGAGTGCGAAAACTAAAAGTATTCGGACGACGACGACAATGACGACGACGCAGACGACGACGCCAACGTGATAGCAATATACGACCAAAAAATTAAAATTTTTGCGGTCGTATAAAAATGAAACCAGAAATAAGATAATGCACTTAATGGACTACAACATCTGCAGAACAGGCAGTTTGGATATGATAAGTACATGTATGTTCATTATCACTGGACTAGTATATATTTGTTTAGGGGCCAGCTGAAGGACGCCTCCGGGTGCGGGAATTTCTCGCTACATTGAAGACCTGTTGGTGACCCTCTGCTGTTGTTTTTTATTTGGGCGGGTTGTTGTCTCTTTGACACATTCCCCATTTCCATTCTCAATTTTATATACAGCAGGGTTTTGTGTATATTTACTGTGAATCTTTAGAAAAAGTGTACTAGTATTTTAATTTTGTTTATTTCTACACTTACCAGGAGATCTTGGAAACAGAAGGTTCCACTGTGATTGGTTGATTAAACGTTTCTTTTTCAAGTCAAACAATATGTTATACTCTTTCTTCATTGTCGCTTCTAAACATGCTGGAGGAAATTCACTATCAAAGAAGGTTCTAACTGCACGAGGAGAAATTCCAGTCAGTAACAAACTCATCCTAACATAGTTTTCTTCCTGTACGGACAGAGACGCCATCGTAAAGTCTTCGTTATTCCTTTGCTAATTATAGACAGGATTTTATCAAGTAGAAGATTGCCAGTGAAATGGTCAAATCCAACTATAAGTTATATGGTAAAATTCATCACTTTCAAGCTGGCATTATTCTTGGGCATATATACTTCTTGGGCATATATACATCTTGGTTGTTTTCCCACTTATGAAGAAAATCATTATGATATTTGGTATATTTTCTGAAAAAAAAAGATATCAAATGAATTTAAATATCTGAACAAGTCAATTGAAATAAACAATTTGATTGGATGAAATTTCGTTGAGATAATTCCCTATACTGATATTTTTTTTTCTTTTAGCTAATATCAAATACTGTAAAAATGCGATTTTAATTTTTGCAATATTGAGAAAAATCCTGTTTAATCATGTTCATATAAAAAATTTCAAAATGCTAATTTAAATCATTGCCATTATATCGTGATTTTCGCAATAATAAAAACAACTCAATAATTTCTAATTTTACAGTAAAACATTTCAAGTTAATGAATGTCATCATAAAAAGGACAAGAACTCCTATTATGGATCCAATAAGTGGTTCAGTCATATTTACATATATGGTAGATCTTATAAAAAAGAAGATGTGGCATGATTGTCAATGAGACAACTATCCACAAAAGACCAAAATGACATAGGCATTAACAACTATAGGTCACCGTACGGCCTTCAACAATGAGCAAAGCCCATACCGCATAGTCAGCTATAATAGGTCCTGATAAGACAATGTATTACTTAAGACATATTGTATGAGAGTCAATTCATGCTCTCAGTTTGACATTTGTTGTTGATCTTGCTTATTAGTTTTGCTGCTTAAAGTATATGTAAGCCCTCTTTGTTTATACATTTTGGTTTTGGCTTTACTTTTGTTCTATCAGTTCTTTTTAATAAAGTTTGGATTTCAAATGTTTTTGTCTTGTGTATCACTGAATTGACATTTAGTATTGAAGGTTTGGTACCAGCAAACACGTTTAACTCCATTTTATTATATATCATTTATATATGTGGTTATCATTGTTTATAAAAAGTCAGCTATAGGTGCCTATAATTTATATCATGTATATATCAGTAAATGAAATTTCAACCTTCAATTTTATGAAGGTGTGTATTAATCTGACTGAACAAGAGGATCATAAAAGGTAATTAAAACAGAAAGTAGAATGGTGTGTTTTAGATCCTTGTCAGCAAAGCACAAAGACATACAGGATCTTTATTATAATCAGATTGATCTGAACATTCATAAAAACATGATAAACATGCAAGCATTACTACTCATAGAGTATTGCATGCTGAATACATCATGTAGACATGTACATAAATACCTACCAGTTAACAATTCATTGTACTGGAAAAAAATCCTTACCTGATTTATAACTTGTCAAGGTGAAAAATATATATGTATCCTATCTTCAAGCATGATCGAAAAAAAAGTGTGGAAAACTGATTATTTGTGTTAATTCTAAAGTCTATAAGGATTACAACTCTGCAAAAAAATATAGTGGGAATGATTGGTTTACCCCTTATAAATGAAATGTCCCGCCCACTTTACTAACCATTGATATTTTATATAGTAGGAGTGATTGGTTGATTTTATAGAGAATTACTAAAGCATATATCTGGAGCGGGTAACTTGTTAAAGCAGTCAGTGGTCTTCCCCTTATAAAAAGAGTGTGAACACTAATGTAAGACATAATAGTGTCCTGTGAAAAGGTGTCCTCCTGGACAGTTTTTCATAGAGTTTTGGTATTTAATAATGTCCATTGCCAGGAAATATTGTCCCTCAAGTGGACAGATTTTAACTGCAAAAGCCATGAAATAGTTTCAACCCGGGACAAGTTTTCATAGAAGTTGTTATTAAATTGTGACCCCCAAGGGAATTAATACAAAGTTTTAATGTACTTAAAATTTAATAAAATCTAAACAAGTGAATAGAAACTGATTAATATACAAATGTAAACGAACAAATAATGGATGGGAGTGAATATATAGACATTTTTCAAATATCTCAGAAATACCCAGTAAATGCTATGTAAATGACAATGAAAACAGGAAGTCATCTTCGCTAGCCAAGGGTTACGATGCACTCCCGTTCTCTTCAGAAGAGAGGGAGTGGATTGTAACCTTTGGCTAGCGAAGATGACAGGAAGTATGTAAGGTATAAAATCAAATTTGAAAATTTTTACTTTATCATGCAATTATGAGGAGAGGGCAATAGAAAATATATAATTTTGGTATTGGATAATGTCCATTGTAACGAAAAGTGGACAGCATTTTACATGAGCAGTTATGAAAAATATTTTTCAGTCATTGTTATTTAATTGTGTCCTAGGAAAATAATACTGAAAATATGTTACTTGTTTGAATTAAATCATTATACATGTTATAAATATATTGAAAAACATAAATAAGAAGATAAGGATGGTATGAGTTACCAACGAAACAACCCTCCTCCAAAGTAACAATGTATAAATTTAAAGATCGTAGATATCATTTAATTCTTTAATCATATATAAAATTGTCCTTGCGGACACAATATTCTGACAAAAAATGTCCACCTGGACAGAATTGTAGTATTAAATAATGTCCATTTTCATGGAAACTTTTTCATACACGAGGACATATTTTCATAGGAAATTGTGTCCATGGACAGTATTTCCTATGAAATTATATGTCTAGTGGACATAATTCCATGGGGGACACTATTAAATTCTACACTAAAATGTCTTGCCTTCTTTACCATGTTTACTAGCCATTGATATTATGTTAATAGTCCTAAGTATAAAGCTTTACTACATATATCTCATACATTTAACATGATCCAAGAAAATAAGGTCAAGATCAGGGGTCGAAATTAGTGCTGGTCCGGTGGTCCGAGACCAGTAGAATTTTCGTAGGACCAGTAGACTTTGACAGCTGGTGGTCCAGTGGACCAGTAGAGAATTGTCGATAAAAATCACTGATTGCTTGGCAATTTCAATTTATTTACCAAAATAAATATCTGCGAAATAAATTACCCGTATTGGGGGTGGGAGTTGGGTTATTATTTTTATTAGTGTTTGTCGAATGAACGACATTTTTTACGGACCAGCAGATTTTTAGTCCACTGGTTCGGCTGGCCAGTACACAAAAAAGCTTAAATTCAACCCCTGGGTCACGATCAGATAAACCAAACAAGAAAAACATGTTCACCTGACAATCATTCAATACACTAAATAGTTGACCTCTACATTGACCTATAGCTATATATTGCTTATAGTCTCAAATATAGACTTAACTAAGACAAGAGTGCACACCCTGAAATGTCTCAACTTCTAAATTTACCAACCATTGATAATGTTGATAGTCCTAAATATAAAGCTTAACTACAACTATCACATAAACTTCATATGATCAAACAAAATGAGGTCAAGCTAAGAATAAATAGCTTCGCTGAGTGCAGCCTGATACAACCACAGAGGTTGAACCCTGAACAGTTGGGGTAAATTTGGACACAATATTCAAGCTTGATACTGTCTGAATTTGGATTGTGATCAAATTATTGATATAGTATAGGTATTTGATACAAAATAAATGTCTAGAACTTACAAATCTGTTGTGCAATACTGTGCAATTAAAGATTCTTCTTGAAATTTGAACTAGAGGCTCTCAAGAGCCTGTATCGCTCACCTGACTCTACTTGGGTTTTTGAAATCATATAAAAAAAGATAAAATTTGGCTACAAATTTACAACACTTGGCCAGTACCTGATTAGGAAAGAAGCATTAGTGCTATGTTTGGTTTCATTCAATTCAGTGGTTCTCTAGAAGAAGACTTTTGTATGCATTTCCCATAGGGTCCTATGCTAAACTAAGCCCCTCACTGGGGGCCATCTTGTATGATCGATCGGCTTCAAAGTAACAAATTAACACTTGGTTAACATCTAATCAGGAACATTCATACTAAGTTTAATTTCATTCCATTCAGTGGTTCTCTAAAAGAAGAAATTTGTATGTACTTCCCATAGGGTCCTATGTTAAACTTGGTTCCCCCACTGGCGGCCATCTGGGACGTTGGATTGGCGACAAAGTAACAACACTTGGTAGAGGCATCTCATTAGGAACATTCATGCTATGTTTGGTTTCATTCCATTCAGTGGTTTTCTAAAAGAAGACATTTGTATGTATTTCGAATAGGGTCCTATGTTAAACCAAGTCCCCCACTGGCTACAATCTTGGATGATGGTGACAAGTGATTGTCCAGAAACTACAACCAGGTGCTCCGCAGGGCGCAGCTTTATACGACCCCAGTAGTTGAACCCTGAACAGTTGGGGCAAATTTGGTCACAATATTCAAGCTTGATTCTGTCTGAATTTGGATTGTGATCAAATTTTTGACATAATATAGGTTTTTGTCACAAAATTAATGTGGTCAAAGATCTAACAAATCTATTGCACAATACTGTGCAACTGAAGATTTCTTCTTGAAACTTTTCAAAATTTGAAATTTGAAAAATGTTGAAAAAAAGGAAGCCCTTCAAAAAATGTAAACAAAAAATCCCCCCCCCAACTTTTTGAAACCCCCTTGGATCAATAACCCTTAAACTCAATTCCATGCTTTCCATTGCAGTATTGAACCTTGTAGTACAATTTCAGAGAGATCCATACACTGAAACACAAGTTATTGTCATGATTGTTTGGAAACTAGAAACATGCTTCTTTTTGGACCTTTTTGGCCCCTTATTCCTACATATTTTGAGCAATTAACCCAAAACTTAATCCCAGCCTCCACTTTGTTATATGGTACATTGTGGTACAATTTTAGAGAGATCCATACAATTACACCTAAGTTATTGTCTTAAAACTAGCAAAATGCTTGTTTTGACCCCTTAATTCCAAAACTTTGGCCCCATAACCCCTAAATTGAATTCAAACCTTCTACTTGTGGTTTTAAACATTGCGGTATGATCTCAGAGCAATTGAAATACTTCTAACAACAAGTTATTATCCTGAAACTGAGAAATGCTTATTTTGGGCCCCTTTTGGGCCCCTAATTCCTAATTGGTTGGAACCATCATCCCCAAAATCAATCCCAACCTTCCTTTTGTGGTATTGAACCTTCTGAAAAAATTTCATGTAGATCTATTCACTTAAACTAAAGTTATTAACCGGAAACCAATGTGTCTTCGGACGACGACGCTGACGACGCAGACGACGACATCATACCATTATACGATCCCAAAAAATTTTTGGGGGTCGTAAAAAAATGCTTGTGTTTGGCCCCTTTTTGGTCTTTAATTCCTAAACAGTTGGCACCATAACCTCCCAAAAATGAATCCAACCTTCTGTTTGTGGTATTTTAAAAACATTATGGTACAATTTCAGAAATTTTGACCTAGACCTCATTTTCACAGTTTATTGCTCAGTGTTAAGTTTTCATGGTTAAGTTTGTGTCTTAGATACTATAAGCAACAGGTAAACTATATTTAATGCATAGTTTGATTGTAAAGTGTAGATGTCTGTCTGGCATGGTTCATCTGACCTTGACTTCCTTTCATGGTTCATTGGTTAATGCTTAGTTTTCTTGGTTAAGTCTGTTTCTTAGAAAATATAAGCAATAGGTCAACTATATTTAGTGTATTGAATGATTATTATGTAAACATGTATTTCTTGTTTATTTTTTGGGGATTGTATAATGGTATGATGTTTTCTGTGTCGTCCTCGTCAGAAGACACATTTGGTTTCCAGACAATAACTTTAGTTTAAGTGAATGGATCTCTATAAAATTTAATGAGAAGGTTCAATACCACATAAGGAAGGTTGGGATTGATTTTGGGGATGATGGTTCCAACCGTTTAGGAAATAGGGGCACATAAGGGGCCCAAAACAAGCATTTTTCTACTTTCAGGATAATAACTTGTGTATAAGTATTTCAATTACTCTGACCGTCAAATAAATCCTAGGACACTGACATATACATCTTAAAATAGTTCCATTAACCAAATTTAGTTGATCTCATGCATACTGTATTGTAAAAAAATGTGGAATGTGTCCATAGGGACACAGATGATGCCCCTATAGCATATAACATAATAAAGGGACATAACTCAAGAACTTTAAGAGACACTTCCAAAATTTGAACTTAAACTAGATATGTATTATAAATAAAGAAAATGAATAATTTAATCAACAACAAAAAAAAATTAAAAAAATATCTGTATCATCAGACATATGTATTATATGTCTCTGGTATCATATACCCAAGCGCCTCAGCCCTGTGATAATGAAAACGAACTCATGAAAATTATGGCAAACCTTGAAAATAAACCAAAAAAACTTTAATTACTTGGACTAACATTTCTACATCTTTTGATATCTATTTTTATAAAAATCGCTCATACAATATCGATGTAAGGCGTCAAAGAAAAAAAATATAATAGCCTTTCAAAATGTCATAATTATTTGGACTATTTTGTCCCATGAGATGATGAGTGTACTATTAATGATGATGTTGTTTTAAAAGCTATTAAACCGTTTAAGGTTCATCATAACAAATGGACAAATATGGCCGTATTTTCACCTCAAAAGCTGCTCTGTGTACAGACCCTAATATCGGTTATATATACAAATATAAATACAAATACAAATATTTTATTGGCACAAACACAATTACAATAATTGGCAATGGCCCATACAACTGGTATACAAATAGTAATAATGCATAGAATAGCAATAGGCATATTTAGAACAATATCATCGAACGATATCAATATCATCAACAGTAAATGATTAAAAAAAAATATATCAATTACATAGTTGGTCAAACATATTAAGTATTGAAAATAATGACAATATTAATATGTAATATTATGAACAATGATTATTAGCAATTTTATAGAGTTTGTTCTGCTTTACGCAGGTTCAAACTGTCTGAGATGAAAGAGGAAGTTAATTTTAGGATTGTGTATGAATTATTATTTAATAAAAAGATTATATTATTTTCATGCTTTTGAAATTTTGTAGGATCAACGATTATATTTGAAACTTTATGGTAAAATATGTCCCTCTTAGTTGAGTATTTTTCACAATGTAAAAGAAAATGTTTTTCATTTTCAATTTGACCAGAATTACATACAGAGCAGTATCTCTCATTTCTGGGAATATTTAGATGTCTCCCTCTTTCAATCATCAGTGTATGAGCGCTTATACGGATCTTACATATTGCAGCTCTGTCACTTCTGTTTTTTAATATATCAACATAGGGTGGTCTTCTGCCCATTATGTAGACACTTTTGAAAAAGTCAAACTTTTTGGATTCAAATATATTTGCATTTTGAACTTGCAAACATTGGTCATTAATTCTTTTTTTAATAGAATTTAAATTACCTTTAACATAATTAAAGTTATTGATGATATAAGACATTCCAAGTTCATTCAAAAGACTCTTGACCTTTATGACCCAAGGATTTGAATCTACAGATTTAGTGAATATATCATATGCCAAAGAATTTTCCGAAGAAACTATATGGTTCAGGTAGTTGAATATTGAATATAATATTTTATTTTTCAAGGGAATTCTATTAAGTTAAATATATAAATAAGATGTGTTTTGTTTAGGCCTACCAGATAAACTTGAAAATACATTCTTTGAACCATTACTTATATCTGGCACTATACTAGTATAATAGTCTCAGCTTATATTCCCCTGTTTGAACATGGACGACAAAATCGACGCGATAATGAAAAATGGGAAATACCTTTTTTTTCTACTTTCGTTTCTGATTGTAATGTACAATGGGTCGGTTCGCCCTGATTCCCGTTCGCCCTAATTAACTTCTTCCTCCATTAATTTATATTAAGGATAATGTATCTCCATCACATTGATGCCGTGTCATCTGAGTGTAGGAGTGATTTACCAATAGTCGGTGCAGATGATCTGACAATGACTTGAAAATTATCTCGGCCATCTTTGGTTAAGAATTTTGATTTTAGCAGAAGAGCTATTTGTAAATTACGTATGGTCAGATCATATGTTTTCGTATGTCATATGAATTCGAACTGTCCCGGCACGGCCCCACTTTATTTGGCCTTTTAAATCTGTTTTGAGTCGAGCGTCACTGATGAGTCTTTTGAAGACGAAACCGCGCGTCTGGCGCAAATACAAAATTTCAGTAACCCTGGTATCTCATGTATGAGGGGGGATAGGACCTTTATCGGGACTCCGGGATCGGGTGTTTTTAAGCTCGGGATTTCGGGATTGACCCTTTCGGGATCCGGGAATTCTTTTTTTTGGATTTCGGGACGTCGGGATTTACTTTATTTAAATTCGGGACCTCGGGATTTCGTTTTTTTAAGTCCGGGATTTCGGGATCAGGACCCCTCCTATCCCCCCTCATGTATCTTAGTCCGAGATTACTCTGACGTCCAACGCGGCTGTTTTGCCAGACAAATTCTATGATGACGAGGATATATCTGTACATGGGCTTCAAAATGAATTTGGTCGTTGTTTTAATATTCCATGAAATGAAAGAATTTGCAAAAATTGCTCGGCTCTAGCTGAGGCTCTAGCGTGTTGAAGATAAAATTCATTAATTTTGTTAACTTCATGTGAAAAAATGTTCTACATCTATACTGCATCTATACTATTGATCTGCATAACGCAAATACTGCTGTGCAAACGTCAACCTGCAACGTGCTCAGTATTTACAAGTGAAATTAAAATTGTATAAAAAAAAACAGGTGGTTTCTGTCAAGTTACAGCTGTAGTCTCCGAAGTTGCTCCTTGAAGCATTCAAGAGATGTAGCTTGGAAGGCTTCAAGAGGCAGACTGTTCCAGTCGGTGATGGTGCGTGGTATATAGCTGTATTTGTAGGCATCTGTGGAGGGACTGATCTGAGTTAATTTTTCTGGATGGTATTCATGGTATTGTCTAGTTGAGGTAGATGGTCCTTCACGTACGATGGTATGTTGACAGCCGCCTTTACATGTGTTGCTTTTTAAAACATGCTTAATCTTCTAGATTTCTGTCTAGATTCCAACGTTTGCCATTCTAGGGTTTTCATGATGTTTGTAACTGTCCCTGGTTCTCGCGATCGACTGTATGTCGATGTTGCAAATCTGGCATCTTTCTTTGGACCATTTCTTGGGAGTCGATGTGATGTTTTCGATACCGATCCCATACTACTCATACTACTGCAGAGGCGTACTCAAGATGTGGTCGAACTAGCGATGTATAGGCCTGAGCTTTGATGTCTTGTGGACACTTCCAGATGTTGCGTCTTAGGAATCCTAGTACTCGGTTTGATTTTGTGATGACTTTCTTGATTTGTGGATCCCAACTGAGATCTTCTGACAATTCGACTCCGAGGTATGGACATTGGTGTACCTTGGTTAGTTGTTGTCCCTATTATTTCTTATTGTTGGATTTTTCTTTCTTGATATCCTCATTTTGTAGCATTTAGCTCAGTGGGTAGAATATCATTTGCCACCTCTCCGCCTATTTAGTCAATTTTGTTAGATCTTTTTGTTACTCTGATAGAGATGCTTTCTTTGGCTTGGTTGCCATAAAATACCTTACTTTACAAAACAATCAGTAAATATGAATATATTTATTAAGCTGTGAAGACAATCACGAAAGTTCATGCAAGTCAATATAAAGTAATGAAACTAAAGATTAGTATACATTGTCATTTAAATTTATTTTTATTTATTCAACTTTAAAAAAATTAATAAATACACTTTTCTGAAATTCAAGATAATCGATCAATCTTAACAAATAGAATATAAATGCAATATTTCAATGGCCAAGCTTTACAAATGGCACAATTTGAACAGTAATCTGCATCCAAGCTAGCAGCTAGGGTTACTTATTCCTGAGGTAGAAAAGCCTTAGTATTTAAAATGTTTA